>JAVYIG010004616.1:0-156804 GCA_035222895.1 Strongylocentrotus droebachiensis
AACAAATGATAAGCAGGTGTAATCGTGTATTAATTTTATGCCACGTTGTGGTAATGGATTTTTGTTTTTTTATTTATTATTTATTTATAGTATACATATTTATACAAGTACACAAGATCAGATATAAATCTGTTAACCCCAGCCCCCCCCCCCCAAAAAAAATAAAAAATTGTAACATGCAGAGACCAGTACAGATGACACGCCACACCATTCCTTGCGTTGTGGTATTGGTACGTATTATTTCATATAATGCAAGTTACAAGGCAAAAAAAACCTAAATAAATAAACAAAGTTAAAACAATTAAATAAAATTGAGGACATGTTTGAAAAACACACATAATAACAATAAACATTATTTGTTTACGATTCCAAGATACAAATTCCAACAATATGACGTCAAGCAGACTCATAATAACAAATGATAAGCCGGTGTAATCATGTATTAATTTTATGACACGTTGTGGTAATGCAAATTTGTTTTTTTTATTTATTATTTATTTATAGTATACATATTTATACAGGTACACAATATATCAGATATAAATCTGTTAAACCCCAGCCCCCCCCCCCAAAAAATAAATATAAAAATTGATTTTGCTCATAGATCTTTGCCTCTGTTGCTGATTACATACCCGGCCGAGATGGATGGGAGGTGGGGGGGGGGGGGGGGGGCAGCTGCCTTTTAGAAATTTGAGGAACGGTTAAATTAATGACCAGTTGACCAAAGGTCCAGGAGAAGGCTTACAAGAATTAAGATCCCTCTGCCCAGGGGCGGCCGAGCGACTTCCAAAGTGGGGGGGGGGGGGGGGGGCACCAACAAAAAAGGGCACTTTCTGGAGAAAAAAAAAGGCACCTACAGTGGGAAATCTCAAAGCGAAAATATACAATCTTTTAGACATTGGTATATACCCCTACATTGTGATTACATTATCAGGGATGATTTCAATATTTGTTTCTCTTCATACATCATACAAGATATCGCTTTTTACAGTTGGGTGTGATGTCTGAATATGCATTTACGAGCGAGCGAAGCGAGCGTGAAAAATTTCAAAGATCTATGAGGTTGCAGTGCGAAAAATTACATCTTATAAAGAGGAAAAAAGCCAATCGTGATGGGGTTTTAAGCACATTCTCATAATGGAAGACTGAAAAGACCTTTGATAAGTAACATAATTATATCATCTTTAAATGCGAGCGAGCGCAGCGAGCGAACTTTGGGGAAAATTGCTCTTAGTCGCCTTAAATAAGGGGCACGTTTAATGATTACATGAAAAGGGGACAATTATCGAAAGGGATAAGACACTTATAAGAAAAGAAAAGGAGCACGTGTCAAAGTACAAAGGATTATTATAAGAGGTGACAATGAGGCATTTTTTCACCTGAAAAGAGGCACTCACCAGTGATGACAAAGAGGCGTTTACGAAAATGGGAAATAGGCATTTGTTGACGGAAAAGGGGCACCCATCAGATTTTGATAGGGGCATTTATGAGAGGTGAAAAGGGGATAGTTCCCTTATTAGAAAGGAAAAGGGGCACGTATCATTATTAAAAGGGGAATTATCAGAGTTGAAAAGGGGCATTGACCAGATATGAAAAGGGGCACTTATAATAAAGGAAAATGTGCATTTGTTGAATGAAAAGGGGGCACCGTTCAGATTTTTAAAAGGGGCAGTTATGAGAAGGGGAAGGAACTCTTTCTTTTTAATGGGGGCACTTATCATAAGGAAAAGGGGCACTTATTAGAAAATAAGAGGGGCACATGTTAAAATGAAAGGTGTGCTCATCCGAGTTTAAAAAAAGGGGAAGTTGTCAAAGTAAAAGGAACACCTCTCAGTTTTTAATAGGGCAATTATCAGAGGTCAAGGGGGCACTTATTAAAAGTTAAAAAGGGGCACTTCTCGTACCTGAAAAGAGGCACTTTACTAGAGATTAAAAAGGGCACTTATTCAAGATTATTTCAAGATCTATGAGAATGGAAAATGGACACTTATTGCAAAGGAAAATGGGAACATGTCGAAGGAAAAGGGGCACGTGTCAAAAATAAAAAAGGGCACTCGTCAGAGGTGAAAAGGGGGAAGGGGCACTTTTACTAATAGGGGCACTTGTCAAATGAAAAGGGGCACCTTTCCTATGTAAAAGGGGCACTTCTTACAAAATAAAACTTTTGGGGTATCTGAAAAAGTGGGGGGCACTGTGCCCCCCCCCCCCCCCCCGGGAGGGCCGCCTCTGCCCCTGCCCCTCCATGCATGCACCGGCACGTCATTGCAATATCATGTCTTAATTGCTTTGCTTTGTATATATCTCTTTGATTCCCAGAAAAAGGGAACAAAAAGGAGATTTTTGGTTTGTTTGGGGGGGGGGGGGTGGTGGGGGCTGCATTATTTATACAAAAAACTTGAAGCCAATACGTACCTTCTTTTCGTAGAATTTTTTTGAAGCAGCCCCCTCCAAAAAAATAAGAAGGCGATTCTTCAGCTCACTTCTCTGCTTAGAGTACTAGGTTAGGCCCTTACGTTAGATCTAGCTATTTTATCAAGTCTTTAACTTTTAGGATTAAAATATGATTATCTGATTATGAAAAAGAAAAATTCCATTCCTTCATTAATCGAATATTCTACTCTGAATGACTAATCTAGTATATGATAATGATGTAGCTACAATAGATAGATCTATAGATCTAGGTCTAGTTTACTCACTAAATCAAATTGGATATTCTACTCGGAATGAATAATGATAATACAGTAGATATAGATCTAGTTTGATTAGTTATACTCACATCACTCGATCAAATTGGGCAGTACAATCATGCAATGCAGTGCAGCGGCCCGGTACGGGCGCCGAGTCAGTGAATTCCCCCGCCGACCCGGACGGCGGCGCTGTACGGCTAGCTGCACACTGAGCTGAGCTGCCGCGGTAGCACTAGGCAGTAGTCTGCTAATTTACGGCCAGGACGAAAGAATGTGAACAAACATCAACCATCTCGTCTAAAATGTACTATATTCGACTTCTCAATAATGAAATCTGTGTCAGGAATAAAAAATAGACCTTCATACGAGATAAAAATGATATTTTTGCAGTGATTTACCGACGAAAACACTGCTCCAATTTCAGTGGTCCGAGTAGATACAACGCACATTTAATGTACGTGCGGCAATGCGGATTGCGAGCTGTGAGTAAATTGTCCGAAATGTCATTTTTTTGTCATTTTACCGAAAGATAAGTCATAGATTGTCTTCATTAGTATCATTTAACACAATTACATTAAAGATTTAGGTTGGAAAGGGCATTATTAAGTCACAAAGAGCACAAACATATACACATTGGTATCTCTCGATCGATTAATCAGGTCGGGACATCTCGGCCCAGTTTTTCCAGCTGGGCCGAGTAGTCCCGTGGGCCGAGTTAGCCCGGATTCGTTCTGGTTGGGGGCACTGGTGGTATAATGGTAGAGGTCAGTGGTTGGGGAATCCCCTTCTGCGTAATGCATGAGTTACGAGCGCGCGCGTCCGTACTGACAATGGACAAGTTTGAAGGTTCAACGCGTTTTTCTTCTCGGGATTAGCAGTTTTGTTACCCGTTCTTGAATCCAGGCTATCTGCAGCTGAAGGTTCCTGTCAAAATTAATGAAAACTGATGACTTTCAAAAGTTAGTAGCACTGCAGAAAACAAGACTTGGACTCAATATCAAATAACTAGCTTGTGTTGTGTGAGGTAGCTTACCAAGCCTTGCATGCGTATGCTACATGAGACCCGGCCCCGACTCTCGGGGGAAGATCATCGTCAGCTGCACGCTATTCCATTCGCCGCCGCTCCGTACGTACGTACGTTCCTCGGTCACTGACCTCTAGCTCTAGTATGGATTGACTTGGTGCGGATGCTGCAGAGCCTGAACTTCAATTTTGAGCCCGAGCCGACGCTTGAAGTTTACTTTACTTACTTTACTTTAATACACGATGTTGTAGGTCTAAGCCTGTTCATCGATCCAGGATTCTTCCGTGATTACTGCTATTTTGTGGAGGGAGGAGGTTGTGTGATAACATGAGACAAGAGACAACACCTAGACCGGCTCATACAGCTTACAGAAAGCTTACTGGTACACTCTTCGACCAGTGACTATCAAGTCTATTCTTAAAAGAGTTTACCGACCCAGCTGCCACAACGTTTTCTGGGAGACCGTTCCACAGTTCCACGACTCTATTGCTAAAAAAGTATTTTCTTATATCTAGCCTTGAATATTTCTTTTCAAGTTTTCTAGAGTGACCTCGAGTTCTATCTTCTGTACTCATCTTAAAGGGCATCTCTTGCACAGTGTACAAGCCATTCACATACTTATACACATCGATCATGTCCCCCCTTTTACGCCTGTGAACAAGAGTTGGTAGTTTGAGTTTGGTCAAGCGCTGCTGATTTACAGTCTATACTTTTATTGACGTGAGACAATGTAATTTGAGGTAAGATTTTATTTTTGAGTCATCTGCAAATCATGACACGATATCACATGCAGTGGATTATTTAAATTGTAGTAGTCTAGAACTCTAGACTCTAACTGTTAGAGTCTAGTAGTAGGGAGCTGGAGTCAGTGGAGCCCATTAATGCCCGGGCATAAGGCTTCTACGCCTACGATTTGTGCGCTCGTCGTCCAATTCAGAATATTACCAGAAAGAAAGAAACAAAATAAAAATATCTAGATCTATTCTATAACATTCCTAGTCTAGATCTAGATCTATTTATAATATCAGCTAAAGAAATCAGAGGTTCAAAATTTTCGGGGAAACTAAATTCAAACAAGGATGAAAGGTGTTACAAAGTTTTGGAAAATTTTGAGGAACAATTGCAGAATACCCTACCACGGTTTTACAGAATTAGAACCAACAGTCTGGCAAATAATAGAAGTATAGAACTAGAGCTGCCAACTACCAACGACCATCGACCAACAGTCTGACAAATATATTAGAAATTGAAACCAACGACCATCGACCAAATACTATTGAATGGAAGAGTCCAACAACCATCGACCAACAGTCTGACAAATATTAGAAAAAGAGACCAACGACCATCGACCAAATAGTGAGGCATATTTGTTTAAAAGAGCCAACGACCATCGACCAAGGATTCACAAATATTAAAAAAGAAGCCAACGACCAACGACCAAAGACTCACTATTAAAAAAGAAGCCAACGACCCATGACCATCGACCAAGGACTCACAAATATTAAAAAAGAGGCCAACGACCAACGACCATCGACCACCCACCAATACTAGTCTAGTCTAAGCACAAAACTAATTTTTTCTTTTGTATTTTTAGCACGAGACATTCCACTATTATAAGCACAAAACTATTATTTTTCTTTTGTATTTTTAGAACGAGACATCACTTGTTGATTAAAAAAGCACAAAACTATTATTTTTCTTTTGTATTTTTAGAACGAGACATTACTTGTTGATTAAAATATCTAATAGGGTCTTTGAAAACAGACTAGCAGTGTAAGAGAGGGCACAAGGTACAAACAAATAAGTGTGTGGGACTATGAACGGGCTGGACATTTTGTGTTACTGGAATGTGCTTAGAATTCAAGTAATTCATCTATTAAATGACTATAACAGACAATAAACAAGACAAAGGTAAGGACAAGAATCAGTGCTTATCAATATAACAGACATTTTGCATGAAATACCATCAGGAAAGCCATCTAAATTTGTCACAAATTAGCGACAAACACACCAAATTCAGCGCTGCAATGACGCACAAAACGGCGTAGAATTCAACTTTTCATCCACCAAATGAATTCAGACACTTGCATTATACAATCTTCAATACCTGTATCACCGTTATCGCAAATAATAAACTCACAATCTATATCTACGGCTAATATATGAAGACTAACAATATGGTAGGGTATTCTGCAATTAAGCCAATTTTGAAAAATGGGTGGATAGTGATTCTTTACAATTTTGATATATTTGGATGCCCCTGTTGACGTATAAAAGCACTATAAATGTTAGCCCCTAAAACGCTTCTGTTTTCGAGAAAAATTGAATATAAAGATTTACCGGTGCTCCCGGTAAATTTTGATAAATTTAAAATAGCTCCTATGGCCGTACTATGATAGCTGCTACCATGAACATCTCAGAATATGTAGTTGTGGTACATAATTTGCGAACAGGAATAGCTAGTCGGTCGATATTAGTCAAGAAACATTGTTTTATAGCTTAATTAATATCTTGACCTTGAGAGGGAGCTATACAACATAAAGTGATAATTATTTATAATTTCATAACTTAAGACTCGATTTCGACCGCAACGACGATCACTGAATATTGTAGGATCGCATATGCTTCCAATATGTTCATTTGAACCAAATTCATGACCCCATACCAAAACTTTGTATTACCTTTAAGACTTAGAGTAAGACTATAGAGTCAACAACGGTACGACGAATTGTCTGCCTTTCACTTTATTTTGACGAAAACGCCAAAAAAATTTGCGCTCTGCGCGGGAGGGGAAAACTTCATTGAGACGAGTCGAGAACGGTACAACGAATCGTCTTCTTTCTCTAATAATTAAAGGAAATATCAAAGCTTTTGCGCTTCGCGCGAGAGGGGGAAACTAAATTCAGACAAATAGGGCTTAGATCTATTAAGAGTCGAAAACGGTACAACGAATCATCTGCTTTCTCTAATCATTTAAGGAAACGTCAAAGCTGCCGCGCTTCGCACGAGAGGGGGAAACTGAATTCAGACAAATAGGGCTTATTAAGAGTCGAAAACGGTACAACGAATCGTCTGCTTTCTATAATGATTAAATCAAAAGTCCAAGGTTTTCGCGCTTCGAGCAGGAAGGGGGAAACTGAATTCAGACAAGGGTTAAGAGTCGAAAACGGTACAACGAATCGTTGCTTTCTCTAATAATTTAAGGAAACGTCAAAGCTTTCGCGCGGGAGGGGGAGAACTGAATTCAGATAAGGATTAAGAGTCGAGAACAGTACACAGCTCTTCAAGTGATTCGCTTGCTCACTAGTCACTACCACCCCTCCCTAAAATGAGATCCTAGCTCAACGCCTGCAATAAAATATAAAGCTATGATGCTGACTAAGTTGACGAAATAATTCGTATATTTATGTCGTCGAAGAAAATGACCATTTGCTAATGACCAAGTACTATAGATAGTCCATAGGAAAAACAATTTAGCCTTTGGCCCCGGGTTCATAGGGTTAAGTTTGTAGATATTGGGACATTTAATTTTGTCTGTAATTGGTCGCTAGTTTTGTCGGTAATCGTTGGCCTCTACATGCCCCCACTGAAAAAGGTCTAGCGACGCCCCTGGCTGCATCCGGCATCACCATCACCATGCTCAGTGTGTCAATAAGCATTTGTACAGTGCGTCCCAGAAAAAACACAACCGAGAATTATCGATCTTTTATCACAACTTAATCACGAATATAATTGATAAATGACAAATATTTGTCAAGCTTACATTGTAGATCCTCCTCTTTCAGTTGATGCAACTCGTATGATGCATATTTCATGCATGAGAGATTAAAATCAATATGAAGAAAGGGTACCAAAAAGTCATTTGGCGGACGGTATCTGAATTCCAAAGAAAAAAAAATCACATTTCTATAAAGTTCATTTTCTGCCCTTCAATAATATATTACACCTCTATCAGGAAAAATGAGCTAGGAATAACAAAGTTCTGTTTGTTTAGTGTAATGCTTGCATCTCCATAATTTTATTTAAAAATTCGTTTTTACTAGTCGTAGCAACAAACATAATTGAGAACAGACTTAACTCCGCTTTGTTGATAATCAGCCATGCATGAAGTCTTTCTGTGTACACCATATATATACATGTACACAATCAGAATAATCCCAATGATTTGGCGTCACCTGTGCCTGGGAGGCGAAAAGTGAACTGAATCACTGTATTACCCTCAGGTCTGTCCTCCCGGTATAACTGATTGGGGGTGTGCATGCAGGTGGACCACTACACCGGGGTTTCCCCCTACTCTTTAACAGTGCAGTGGGTTCTGAGCATGCAAAGGTGGTCACTCTCCTCTACACAGGGCCTCCATTTAATGTCCTATCCGAGGGGCGGATGAGCTTTAATTCATAAACCGTTTAAATATTTGTTTCTCTGGAGCAGAGATGGGGACACCCCTCCCCCCCCCCCCCAGACATAAACTACAGTATGTAGGTCTTCACAATACATTTAATTAAATTAAACATTTTATTAAATCACACAAGTCAAGTCAAGAGGCAAATATTTAGATGAACAAAAAAAAGTGAAGCAGTGAACCGTTTTATGTACACTGTACATGCATGTCAGTTCACTACTCCCTAATATGGACTTTTAGATTGAGTGGACGAGAACACGACGAACGCCGACTGATCATGCGTGTCAGCGTACTCACTGCCCATGTTGACTACAATTTGAATTTTTTTAGATTTCACTCGACGATATACATGCATGCAGGAAGTAACAAAATATACAGTTCCTCATTCTACCCTCAACAATTGCTGTGGTAGACAAAAGAACATCCCTTCACTGCTATTATGTAAAAATGTGTAGAACAGGTGTATGCATGTGACACCTGTTCTACACATTTTTGCATAATAGCAGGGAATTAGGGATGTTCCTTTGTCTACCTGAGGAACTGTTTATTTTGTCCTCTTTCTTTGTCCGTCATGTTCATAGTGTAAGCCTGCACGCGGCATACTAGTACCGTACTTCATTTAGGAAAATCAAGGTTGGCACATTCTCGATCGCCGACTGAGAAGACGTGACGCATGCGCAGTGCCTTAAAATGATGTCACACGTTAGTTGCTGTCAAAGCTGGCGACGTGTAAATCTAAAAGTCCCTTAAGGCCCGGTCACACAGCCCTCCACGGGCGTATCGCGGCCGAATCACGGCCAAAAATTTCTGCCCGTGAAGCAGACGCTGTATGGAAAGCCGTTGGAGACTTTATTCACGTGCCCCAGACGTATGGAACGCGGCACACGTCTGCTAAATTGACCAATCACCGCCTGTTATTTAGCAGACGTGTGCAAGGTGCGATAGCACACGCCTGCTAGTTTATTAGCACACGTGTGCCCTTTTACAGACGGATGCTGTTTACTGCGCATGCGTCTGGAATTGATCGACCAATCAGATACCTTGTTTAATATGGAGTTTAATGTGTGTTTAGGGTGAGTGCATGCAGCGCAGACAAGCAAAAATGTGCCGGGCACGTGGTGATCGACGCACGTGGTACTCTTACCGTTCTTAAAAGTATTGACTTTGATTTCTATGTCAGAAAAGAAGTATACATTGTAAGAGTACTTCCATTGAGGTTGGAACTTTCTGATGCAAAGAATGTCAAATTATAAACGAAGTACCTAACTGCTATATGACGTTTATCCGCCACCTAGTATTGGAGTATGTAAATACTATAAAGCTAGTCTAGGGTTGATAAAGAAAAGGTAAGTCTGATATCATGAATGGTAGTTTCCAGATTTACAATCTATCATTCAGAACATACTATCATTGCAAATTAGGTGATATACTATGCAACAGTGCCATTGTGATAATGTGTATGATCCAGTGTAGATAATATAGTGTTGGAACAACAGAGTATTTCTCTCCCCCTCTTCCATCTCTCCCTTATCTCTCTTGTGTCACTCTCTACAGAGGTCAACCCTCACTCGTGGTAGGGGAACACACACACACACTCTCTCTCTTTCTCTCCCTTTCTGTCATGATGTGTTGTTGAGCAACACGCTCCATTGGGCTAGGACAGGGGATTAGTGATAGGAGGCATGTTTGCTTAAGAGCTCAGATTAGAAGTTGGAAACCTCAGTGTGAAGAGTTAGCATTTGCTTGGCACAAGGGATTGTCTGACCATTATTATTTGGTAGTTTTCAATCGAATGAACCTGCTCATAATATTCCATAGGCCTAATTGTATTTAAAAGTTGATGTTTGGATGTTGATTGGCTTATAATACAACATGTATTGCTGTATATTGCATAAGTGGAAGTTATCAAATTTCTTAGAGACAATCAATATTCTTTAGTCTATATTTCTTGTATTGTATATAGTTTATGATTATTCCTTTATATTTCTATGTTATATGTCATATGGCTAGTCGAAGCATAATAGTGCAATAATTATAGGTGAATCACATGCAGATTGCAGTATTGATTGATAAGCTCGTTTTCTTAAAACGATATTTACACCTTTGATTGTGTATGTGTTGTGTGCTGGAGGAATACAACATATTTCTATGTTAGTATTATTATTTCTAAATCTGAGATGATACTAGATTAGCGCGTTTAGATGAGATTGTCAATTTAGAGTTAATGTATAACGAATCACCATATTAGGTATGAATATGATGTGTACTTATAAGAACAAAACATATATAACATTATCTGTATATAAGTGTTTATTCGATTTGATAATGAAACTGTTCTTATAATAATGTAGATGTTAGTTAAATAGGAACTCTGTAGGGCCATGCATTATGGTTCAAGGCATGCCCACATAGAGGATTTTTTTATGTTAGGGGTCGGGGCCAAATGCAATGAATTATTGATAATTTATTGCATTTTCTTTTTTCTTTTTTTTTATTTGTGGGGGCGGCGACGTACCCTAGCCCCCGCTGTTTACTCGTACCAAGGGAATACTGCGGGGAGGGTGGACCGAATGGCGCAGCGTGGTCGTACTGATTTTTTTTTTTTTTGGGGGGGGGGGGGAGGGGCAGGATAATGGGTCGCGTACATTATTGGGGCACGCCTTTTTTTTTCTTTATTTTTTCAGAAATGTACGTTTTCAATAAATATTTTCTAATTTTTAATGACATGAAAAACTTTGAAAATCACAAGACAAATTGGCAACTCACTCATGAGTCTGTGACGTCATTCAGGCGCGGATCCAGGATTTCTTAGGGGGGCCCAAATTGAAATTATGACGTGACGTAATAGGGGGTGGGTACAGGGAGGGGTGAGCTTCCCCCTCCCTCCTCCACGGAGCGCGGAAGCTTTGACGTTTCATTTAGAGAAAGAAGACGATTCGTTGTACCGTTCTCGACTCTTATCTTAATCCTTCAAAAATCTTCTTTGTCTGCTCCTTTTTCTTCCTACGTCCTCTTCCTTTTCTCTCCTCTCTCTTATTTATTTGTTTTTGCTTTCAAGTTGGGCCAGCGTTTTAGGGAGGACCACCCCCACCGCCCCACCCCGGCCCCCGGAAGCTCAGGGGTTTAAGGAAATAAATTACCATCAGATGAGCATCTAAGGGCCCGCCTTAGGGCCCTAGGTTGAATCCAGGGGGCAAAGCCCCCGAAAGCCTAAAGGTTTTATAGGCATTTAATCACGGTCAGATGAGCATATTTTGATACCTCTTTATTTTGTGGCAGTTAACCATTCTTTCTTCCTTGCTCTCTTTCTTTCTATTTCTCTTTAATATACTTTTTTTTAAGTGTGGGGGGGGGGGAGGCAGGAGCTCGAGGTTCCCGATCCCCGCCGTTCCGCGGGCCCTGACATGGAGGCATCTCAAGAAGCAAATTTCTTGCCTGGCTGTAAATTTAGGAATTTGTCATTTTCCAACAAACGCATACAAAAGTATAGGTAATTTATTAAAAAATGAGGACAAATCTCGGAAAAATTATGTCATCTTAGCATTATTTGTAAACCACCGTTGTGGAATTAGTAATTAACCACGTTTGAATTTTATTTCCCCCAAGCCGCCCCGCCCCCTATCAGTACACCAGTGCCCCCCTCCTCCATTACACCTTGTTGGCGGGAAAAAAAATGCAACTGATCTCCCCTACCTTTCTTCTTTCTCTTTTTCTTTCTTTCCCTTTCTCTCCTCTTTCCCTTCTTTTCCTTCTCTCTCTCTCTCTCTCTCTCTCTCTTTTTGCGGGGGGGGGGGGGGGCAAGGCCCGCTCGGCCCCCTGGATCCGTGCCTGACGTCATTGCCTCGCTATCCTCTTATTGTTTTCTTTCTATTGGTAATATAAATTTCTCACTTTCCCCCTGAGAATCTCATTTCCTAACACCAGCATCCAAGTCATATTGATAATAATATGTTTTTGTGTGCGGATCTGCCCTAATAATCTAACAATAGAGTAAAACAAATTCAGTTAAATCATGAAAAGTGTGAATTTTGAACATTTATTTAGATAAAAGTCAATAATTATGAATATACAATATTCTGAACATAGTTTCAATTCTTCAAAGTTTATAAAAGATCTTGTGAAATGTCATGCCCGCAATACGATACAAATCATATAACCTGGGCAAAGGCATGGGGAAATCAAGTTTTTGGCCTTGCCCCCTCCCCCCCCCCCCCCCACAAAAAAGAGAGAAGAAAGGAAAAGAAGGAAAAGGGAAAGAGGAGAGAAAGAGAAAGAAAGAAGAGGAAGAAGAAAAGAAAAGAAAAGGGGGAAGAAGGAGATCGGGGGGCGAAAGGGTCTTGCCTCCCAGGCTGTTGCCCCCCCCCCAATCAAAAAAAAAAGAAGGAAGGAAAGGGAAAGAAAAAAGGAAAAGAGGAGATACTGGCGTACTGATAGGGGGAGGGGGCTTGGGGGAAATCAAATTCAAACGTGGTTTTTTTCTAATTCCATAACAGTGGATTACAAATAATGCTAAAATGACATAATTTCGGAGATTTTTCCTCACTTTTTGGTAAATTATACTTTTTTATGCGTTTGTTAAAAATTATGATTCTTGAGATTCCCACATGTCATGGCCCGAGGAACGGCGGGGATCGGGGGCTTCGAGCTCCCCCCCCCCCCCCCCAATTAAAAAAAACGGTATATTAAAGAGAAGAAAAAAAAATAAGAGAGCAAGAATGAAAGAATAGTTAACTGCCAGTGTCAACAAATAATGAGGCATCAAAATATGCTTATCTGAACGTGATTAAATGCCTAAAACCCCTGGATTCCACCTAGGGCCCCAAGGCGGGCCCTTAGATCCTCATCTGACGGTAATTTAATGCCTAAAACCCCTGATTTTGGGGGGCTCCGCCCCCTGGACCCCACGCCAAATAGTGTCCTGCCAGTGTCACAAAATAATAAGGTATACAAAAAAATGCTCATCTGACCGTAATTAAACGCCTAAAACCCCTGAGCTGCAGGGGGCTCCAACGCCTCGACCCCACCAGGGTCCCTAAGGCGGGCCCCTGAATGCTTACCTGACCGTAATTTATTGCCTTAAACCCCTGAGCTTCCGGGGACGGACAAGGTATCAAAATGTGTTTATCTGACCGAAGGCACGTAGCCAGGGGGAGATGGGCGGTGGGGCGGTCCCCCAAAAATCACCGGCCAAAAAAAAAAAAAAAAAAAGGAAGAGGAGGTAGTAAGAAAAAGGAGCAGACAAAGAACATCTTTGAAATTCAGACAAGGATTAAGAGTAGAGCACGGTACAACGCATCGTCTTCTCTCTCTAATAATTTAATGAAAAGTCAAAGCTTCCGCGCTTCGCGCAGGAGGAGGGAGGGAGACTGAATTCAGACAAGGATTAAGAGTCGAGAACGGTACAGCGTATCATCTTCTTTCCCTATTAATGTCATGAAACGTCAAAGCTTCCGCGCTTCGCGCGGGAGATGGGAGAAACTGAATTCAGACGAGGATTAAGAGTAGAGAACGGTACAGCGTATCATCTTCTTTCCCTATTAATGTCATGAAACGTCAAAGAATCCGCGCTTCGCGCAGGAGGGGGAGGGAGGGGGACTGAATTTAGACAAGGATTAAGAGTCGAGAACGGTACAGCGGATCGTCTTCTTTTCCTATTAATTTCATGAAACGTCAACGTTTCCGCGCTTCGCGCAGGAGAGGGGGGGGGGACTGAATTCAGACGGGGATTATTTTCGAGAACGGTAAAACGAATCGTTTTCTTTCTCTAATAATTGAATAAAACGTCAAAGCTTCCGCGTTTCACGGAGGAGGGAGGGGGAGGAATCGCCTCTCCCTGCATCCACCCCCCCCCTCGCATTACGTCACTGCTGGTCACAATTACGTACCAATATTTGGCTCACATAATTTAAAATTTGGGCCCCCCCCCCCCTAAGAATTCCTGGATCCGCGCCTGCCTGGACCCCACGCCAATTAGTGACCTACCCGTGTCATCAATAAGGTATCAAAATATGCTCATCTGAACGTAATGAATGCCCATTGCCCCTGAGCTTCCGGGGGCTCCGTCCCTAGACTCCACGCCAATTTATGTTCCGCGAGCCTTGACGTGCATACCTCTAAATAACCTTATTTCTCGCCTGACTGTAACTTTGGGAATTCCAATAAAACTCATAAAACAGTATAATTTACTAAAAAATTATGTCATTTTACAACATTTGTAAATCACTGAAATCGAATTAGAAATGAACCACTAAAGGGGGAGGCTGCCCCCTTCTAATTAGTACGCCAGTGGTGTCTAGTGGCGTACCTGGCGCTTGGTCTCGTTTGGGGGAGGCGAGATGAGCGCAAAAGCATATCTTTTCCCTCTTTCCTTTTTTTCTTCCCTTTCTTTCTTTCTTTCTATTTTTTTTTAATAAACTTTTTCAAAATGGTGGGGAGGGGGGGAAAGCTCAGTCTCCCGAGCCCCGCCGTTCAGCGGGCCTGGACATGAAAGCCTCTAAATAGGCATACTTCTCGACTGACTGTAACTTTGGGAATTCGTCATTTTCCAACAAACTCATAAAAAAGTACAATTGACTAAAAATTATGTCATTTCACAATATTTGTAAATCACTGAAATCGAATTAGAAATAAACATCGTTTTAATCTTTTTTGGGGGTACACCAGTAGTGTCCAGTGGCGTATCTGGCGCTTGGTCTCTTTTGGGGGGAGGGGGGGGGGCGATAGGAGCGTGAAAGCATATCTTTTCCCCTATTTCTTTTCTTCTTACTCTTTATTTTCTTTCCCTTCTCTCCTCTTTCCCATTCCCTCCCTCCCTCCTTTCTCTCTCCCTCTCTCTCTCTCTCTTTTGCTGAGGGGGGAAGGGGGAGGCAAGGGCCTTTCGCCCCCAATCCACACCTTGTTGGCGGGAAAAATCGCAACTGATCTCCCCTACCTTTCGTCCCCTTTTTTTCTCTTTCCCTTTTTCATCTCTTTCCCTTCCCCTTCCCTTCCTTCTCTCTTTTTAAAGTTTGCTGGGGGGGGGGGGGGGGTGGGGGGAGGCAAAGGCCTTTCACCCCCTACCCGAACCACATGTGGCTGGATTAATTGCATCTGACCCCCTCCCTTTCTTTTCACCTGTTTCTTTTCTTCTTTCCCTTTTTTGTTCCCTTATAGCTCTCATCTTTCCTTTTCCTTTGCTACTCTCTTTTTTGTCCCTCCCCCTGAGGATCAACAAATTGTAACTGATATCCCCCTTCATTACTTTTCTTCTTCCTTTTCCCCCCTTCCCTTTTTCTCCTCTTCTCCTTTTTTATTTCCCTTTCCTTCCTTCTCTCTTTTTTGGGGGAGGGGGGGGGGGGCAACAGCCTCGGAGGCAAGGCCCTCAGTCACCCCCCCCCCCCCCCCCCGCCGATCTCTTTTTTCCCCTTTTTTCTTTTCTTCTTCCTCTTCTTTCTTTCCTTTCTCTCCTCTTTCCCCTTCCCTTCTGTTGCTTCTCTCTCTAGCTCTCTCTCTCTCTCTTTTTTGGCGGGGGAGGGGGAGACCCCTTCGACCCCCCCCCCCCCTGGATCCATGACTGGCTGTGGGTGTGTCCCCCATCCAATATGTACTGACCTGCGCAGTTTTGTAATTGCGAGCAGGCCCCGTACGTACTGAGCTGAGCAGCTTGTAACAGCGGACTTGATTGGTTGCCTTAAAAACCAATTTACGAGCGTACTGCGCACCCGTCTGGAAAAGGGCACACGTGTGGTAATAAACTAGCAGGCGTGTGCTATCGCACCTTGCACACGTCTGCTAAATAACAGGCGGTGATTGGTCAATTTAGCAGACGTGTGCCGCGTTCCATACGTCTGGGGCATGTGAATAAAGTCCCCAACGGCTTTCCATACTTTGAGGTCGCGATAAAGACGCGATACAGCCGTACTTTACCCGTCGTTACACGCGGTAAGAAATTCACACGCGATTGGCCGCGCGAAAAAGTTTTGGGCTGCCCAAAAATTTAGACCGCGGGTAATCGCGGGCGGTACACGTGGTACACACGCGGTAAAGACGCGGTACAGACGCGGAACGAACGTGCTAGGACGTGCTACGGCCGCGGTTAAGACGTGGTTACACGCGGAATTGGACGCGAAATTTTAGCGGGTAATCGCGGGTGGAGCACGGTCATAGCACGTTTGTTCCGCGTCTGTACCGCGTTGTTATCACGTGCATTAGCGTGTGTACCGCGTGTAAGCGTGGTAGGCCGCGGTACCGCCGCGCTTCACCCGCGATAAGGACGCGGAACAGTCGCCGGCGTCTGTTCCGCGGGCATACCACGGGTAAACCGCAGGTAAGCCAATTTTGCACATTTTCTACCACGGGCAACCGCGGGCAAAAAAAAAATCGCGAAATTTTACCCGCGATACAGACGCGAAAGGCTGTGTGACCGGGCCTTAAGATGAATAATTTGCATAGTAAAAAGCAGAATTCCCCTTTTTGTCAATTACAGGATGTCTTGCTGGGAATATCATCCATGTACCTTTCCAGCAGACTGAGTTTCTGTTGAATGTGAAGGACATCTTGCACCATGGATGGATTCTGCCTTCTCTATCTGCTCATGATTCTCCTGATGAGATCTGGTGATGTTGAAACCAACCCTGGACCAGACAGGTCAGTTTATATACATGCATTCGAAGCTCATTTCCTTTTCTTTATTGCAACAGTTTATTTCTTTTTCTTTTTTTTCCTTTTCTGTATTTTATTTTATTGAACCCGCAAACAATTATTTGTCAAATTATTGCTGTCTTACTTTTAATTGTGTACTTCTCTCTACAGTAAACATTTTCTATCCCTGTCATTTTTTCATGTCTCCCAGGAACCTATTCTTTACAGGCTCTGCTTTTCTATAGGTTCCTGCACATTTAACAGTTTGTACTTTCTTGTCTGGGTTTCCTTTAAATGATATGACTTGTCAAACAAATGTGATGACATGTAACTTTGTAGTATGATTACTTTGTCAATTACTATAACCTTTTTTTTTTTTAATATGAAACAATATGTCTTTTATATTTTATTATCTGTATTATATCTACATGTGAAATGTGAAACCAATAAACTCAAACTCAACTCAATAATGAACAGTAGGGATAATAAGCGCATAGGGACATACTTTGTAATATGTCATGTGCTACAAAAAATGTATTATCATTATTATTATTTTCTTATTATTAAAGCATAATGATATGCATGCCAATTTTTTCTTCCGTATTCAAGTGCACTTCTATGAGGTATTAGCCTTGTGTGTGCATGCTTCAATATACATGTACCTTTCAATAAATCTTATCAGTACATGTAGCTTAATAGAAGCAGGTAGGTTGGCGCATGGAACAGCAGGTACCGAAAGTGCTCAACTTCAGGAGCTATTCTATGTATTTGTTCCATGTTGTTAGCTGTACAGTATCCAAATGATGCACAGGTTTGAGTGCGTTGGTAGGGATTGTGTGCACAAGGTACCTTTGAATGGTTTTAGACCAAATTCAAAGGTACAGCGTGCACACAATTCCACCGACCCACGAATTAAACCTGTGCATCATCTGTTTTATAAGATGGGGCCCCCAAAATTGTCAAAAATACAAAATTCTGTTATTTTACAGATTTACTGGATGCATGCCATATATAGCCATGCTTTCCGGTAATTACCGGACACATGATTTTTAAATTTCCATAATTTGTTTGTTGTTACTTAGTGCAATGGTTTTAAAGGTGTAATTCAAAGAAGATCACAAATATGTTAACTAATGTATCACTAGAAACTGGTAATCTAACAGATGGCCATCAGACAAGTTTTAGGTCAACTACATATCGGGTGATTTATAAAAATACAAATACAACCACCTCCTTTGCAGCTGGGCTATACGAGAGATTCGCCGACAAAATAACGATGTTTTAATGACGTCACTATATGGACCAACACTGCCCAAGCAGACGACATCCCATAGAGAATGAACATAATTGCAAAGCTATTATTTCTCAAATTATAATGAGTTTAGTGTATATAAATGTAATTGCATGTCAAACCATTCAAAAGGGGATATGACCCGATTCTGATAACTAAAATCTTTTTTCTTGTAAATACACAGGATAGGGGTTAGTTAACAATCAAAGAAACCAGACTTTCAAATTGAAAAACCCCTGGAATGATATGAAGGACGGCATTTGTTCCCTCTTGAAACGCCGAACATACCGCGGTGTGTGCAGCTGAATATACAATGGCGTCTTATTTTGTTTACAAGTGACAGATTCCTTTATTTTTGTATCGCTGCATTTGTCATCAAAATAAAACCACGCACATGGTTTAGAGTGAGGCAATAGATTATACATTTAGCCTGATGGTAGTGAAGTAAGAGAAATAACTCCAGAGAAGATGAAAACACAGGCACTGAAAATGTGTGAGATGTCATGGGACATCGTCTGCTTGTGCAGATCATGTCCATACTGTGATCTCACAAATATCAGCAGCGTTCGGAGAGCTCTTCAGGTGCTATGCCGGGGCTGTATTTACGCGTTTTTTAATTTATAATAATCCTTACTTCGAATGTTTCCAAGCATTGAATTTTGATAACCTTGTCGAATCAAAGTTTCAACTTTGCAATAATGAAAATAAAGTTAGTTTTTAAAAACAATGAATATCTACTTTAAACAAATGTAGAATGACTTAGGCCTTAACCTTAACAAAATAAAGTCAGGCCTAACGGACCTTTACATGAAACCTTAACAAAAGAAAGTCATTAAATCAATAAAAACTTATTTGAGTTTTGGGGAGGTGCAATCTAAATTAGAAAGAAGTCTGGATCTTGTCCATATCAAGTACAGAAATTGAGGCTTTATGTGTGGTGCTTCCCGGCCCCTCTCGCTTCAGTTTCACCAACTCAGCCTCGAGAAATTGAAATTTGTTACAGATATCTAAGGGTATGTTTATGCTCAACTTTCTCTGGCCAGAATGAGGCATCTGTTACGCGTTTAGTTCAAAACACGGTTGCGTCCTTTCTCATTTTTGTAGAATCACCAAAAAATGTTGATCATAATCTCGTAAACTCACAAAAAGGTGCGTTTACGATCGGCGATTCTGCAAAATCAGCGATTTGGGGGAAGCATAAACAGTACACACAATCATTTGTTAACGCATTTAAATGGGGTCAATGTAGCATGCACAGTGCAGGTGTGCGAATCAAGCTGCAGACTCTGCACTGCACTTCTCTGGCTCCTCCAGGCATGAGCCAGAGAAGTGAGCATAAACAGTACACCGTGGAACTGCGATTACGATGAGCGTTTTCGATGAGCATTTCAAAGCGCTCATTCTGCCTTCAAAACTGAGCATAAACGTACCCTAAAGTACAGTGATCCAAAAAGTGGCGATGTATGCCACAGCGAAGGTACTAAAGTCTAGGTTTACAACCCACCGTCAGTCTATGTATGTACAGATCGAAGCATAGAACTAATTTTAGAACGATAACAGTTTGTCCAATTCTGGCGTAAAAATGTCTCCTAAATTGACGTTCTTGATCTTTGCTTTGAGAATCCATACTTTAATTGAAATTTTCATGCTAGTCGCATCTGAATCATCCAACAATTTAGATAATTCTTTTTATAGAAGCTGGAAAATCAAATCGCTGCCGCGATTTTGCCAACTTGTTTTGGGTTTGGTTGTTTTCCTTAGTGGAGAAGAGAGAAAGTGCAAACAGTCGGGATATCAGTGTTATCGATTCCAATATCGCATATATCGTGTTGATATCATATGCATCCAGAGGTGTAACTTTTGTATGTAAATGTAAAAGATCATTGGCAAATTTATAAAGACCTACGGGTATGTTAAATTATTTTGTTATTTTGTATACAATGTTATAAATGTACAATTTTTCTTTGAGAGAAATGAATAAAAACCTATGAAAACAAAAAAATCCAGTAAAAATAACTACACTGTAATTGACCAATCAGATTGCAGGGATTCTTCTAACCATCTTATAATCTGTCAACAGCAACTGAACTAAACTATGAAGATATGTAATTAAATTAATATACATGCAGATGGGGTAACAACCCAATAAGAGATACTTCAGAGATACTTATTAGATCCTTGATGAAATACGTTTTTATTACAGGATTGTCAGCGAGGAGGAATTCTTAAAGCTGTCCAAGCTAATTGAACCTGGCTACTACAACGAGGTGGGCATTCACCTGAAGATCTCCATCGCAGAGCTTGGTCAAATCAAGGAACGTAGCCTGAATACCAGTGATGCATTGATAGCGGTGTTCATGAGATGGAGAGACAAACAACCTCCAGGCACAGACATCAGGGCTCTTCTTGCAGATGGATTAGAAAGAAGTGACTTAGGGTCTCTCGCCGGCGAAGTACTCGCTGGCAGTCTAGTCCCGAACAAGACAGGTGAAAATAAGAAGGAAATCGTGTCAGCTGCCTGCAAGCAGGCCTTTACTGCCATTGATAACGTATAATTATATCCTGCATCAAAAATTTGTTAGCTTTTTATTGGTTGAGAGCTCGTCACATGACCCGAAATATTTGAACTTTTTTTAGAAAGTATATATGAGAGTACTATTTGGGAGTACTATTGGGGAGTTGAAAAAAAATGTGATTTTGTTTTTGTTTTTTTGAATTGATTTTTTATCTCTTCAAATCTTAATTTAATGAAAACAAAATATTCTAAATCTTTTTAGATAAAAATTGACATTTTTTTTTTCTTCCCAAATTTTTGTTGTGTTTTTTTTGTTGTAAATAAAATAAATTTGTGATGCAGGATATAAAACAAATATACCATGCCTTCTATTCGAGGTACTGGTTAAAACTATGGGCCTCGGTGACTCCAAAAGCGCCCCTCAGCAAATAGTACTATTGGAGTCACCTCTTGCGCATAGTTTTTAACCAGAACCTCTCAAGACAGTGTATATTTGTATACTATGCCCTTGGTACAAATACGGTTACTGTGCAAGACATCCTAGTAGACAGACAGCCCACAAGACTGACACAGCGGTCGTGTGGGCTGTCAGTCCATGATTTTTCAGAAGGTTCTTGTTGGCTGTCGGTCGCATGAGTTGTGGCCTTTAATACATGGTTACATACCTGCTTACTTTGTGTTGTGTAAAGGTAGATTACGAAATTAGTTTTACATGAAGCTGTTCAAGGATTGTCAATCAAATTTCTTTGCATTTGGACCCAGCCATTTTCTGACCAAGTTATAAGAATAGTACCATTACACAGTCATTTTATCTTTTGTGACTCTATGTCAGTCCCAAAATGGAGAATATCTGATTTTTGTGTACACAGAAAAAAGGAAAACTACATTTCTCTTAAGTTCTTTGTATATCATGTAGAATTGTTCTTTGAGCTGTAATTCATATATGATTTATAAGGTTCATCATTATTATCCATACTATTAGCGATGGAAATTTGTGATATTTACATGGTATATGAATACGTTTACAAATAGACATGTACAGAATATACATTCAATCAAAAAAGACAAATTCTATTGAGATATTTTGAAGTAAGAAAAGAAAACAAACATAGACATATCTTGCATCCACAATAGTATACATGTATGATGTATAGAAAACTGCAAAGTCAAACAATTTTCATCTGGTCTCATTGAGTCTTTGTCCAGATAACACTTTCAAACAACAGAATAAAAAGAATGAAAATGTAGTTGAAAAACAAGAAATACAATAGAAATTAGTTTTCGTGTTCATGTGTATGTTTTGAATATCCTCAAATGAAAATTTTGATATTCAGAAAAAAATTATGGTGATCTTAAATATTAAGTTAAATCGTCACACTTATGTTATTAA
The DNA here is from genome assembly GCA_035222895.1 of Strongylocentrotus droebachiensis. NCBI lineage: Eukaryota > Metazoa > Echinodermata > Echinoidea > Camarodonta > Strongylocentrotidae > Strongylocentrotus > Strongylocentrotus droebachiensis. Next base: position 21,929 of record JAVYIG010004616.1, read on the forward strand.
ATTTAAAGGTGCACCTGTTACAATGCCAGGATCACAGACCCAACCACTTTCTCCTGACCTGATCCAGAAATGTGCAGATGATTTCAAATTCAAGTACCGGACAACACTCTGTAAGATCAGAGCTGATCCTCTTAACCCTGATTCCATTGTGCAATTTGACGACATGTACGCAAACCTTGTCCTGGAAGAGGAATATCGAGGACGTAAGCGACCACTTGAGTACAGGGATCTCTTTGATCTTAAAGTCAATGGAGAGTTCCCCAAGCGGATCATGATTCAGGGAGAGGCTGGGGCTGGAAAGACAACATTCTGTGCTAAGATTGCCTGGGACTGGATAAATGACAGTCGTGTTCTCCAAAAGTTTGTGTGGGTACTTGTTGTCCCTTTTCGTGAAGCCAAGCAATACACGATCGGTGAGATTGCCAAGTCGTATCTTTCCAAGGACAACCCAGCAACAGCCTGCCAGATCACTGAGTACATTCGTTCAAATCCAAAAGAGGTATTCATTGCCTTTGATGGATTAGATGAGTTTGATGGCAAGGTTGTACAACTAAGGAAAGCTAGTTCAAAGTCTGCAGATCATACCCAGGCAAGATCAGAATCAAAGATGAACGAGAATAAGCCGTCAAAGTTAATGCCGCTAAAGTCATCAAGCCCAACAAGTACTTTGCAGCCAAGAGTCAACAGCGCAGAGGCAAGTAGAAGTTCTTCAGGTGACATTGCACTTCCAGACATTCTTCGTTCAGATGAGCTTGAGGCTTGCCCGGTGTTGGTGACAAGTCGCCCATGGAAGGTCACAGAGATTAGATGGGATAATAGACTAAGGAAACTGTATACTTTCATGCATGTGGAAGGTTTTAGCAAGGAGAATGTGGAGGTTTACATTCACAAGTACTTTGAAGATGATGTGGCCAAAGCAGATCAGCTTATCCAATTAACCGAAGACAATCACATCATATCTGAGAATATGGCCCCGTATCCTATCTACATAGCTATGCTCTGTCTTATGTGGAGAGAACTTGGTAACAAAAAACGAGAAAAGTTTAAGTCATTTCAAACTTTTTCTCAAATATTTCATGAAATGTTTGAATTCTTGACGATACATTATGCTCAGAAAATAATCCCAGATTTAGACAACCCATCATTCAAAGCATATATCGTTCAAATTGAGAAGCTCATGGAACCAGTTGCCAAAGTTGCTTTCATCGGGCTACAAGAAAACACCCTCATTTTCAAAGAAGATCATTTTGAACAGTGCTCAGAGACATTGGAAACAGCTTGCAGAGTAGGGGTGTTGTCTCAGGAAAAAAAATTGTCATCTATATATGATAAGAGCAGTCCGTACCTGCAGTCTGCAATCTTCTTCCCTCACAAACTGTTTCAGGAGTACATGGCTGGAGTCCATCTTGCTTCCCTCTATGAATCAGATCGTAAAGAATTCAACAGGCTATTTGAGGAAGAAGTGCTGCCAAGGAGGGAGGAGTTTAGGTATCTCCTGTACTTCACTGTGTCACAGAACAAAAGTATTGCAACCCATGTAATGAAGTCTATGCTTCATGGAGTAAACAGGTATTTTGTAGACACGTATGAAGATTTTCCTTTCATTGTTGATGTAGCCTTTGAGAGTCTGGACCCAGATGTAGCAGCCTTGGTAAAGGACAGGGTTTCACCATTTAAGCTGACCATATCCAGAGTCATGACAGCACACACTGTAGCTGGGATTGCATTCATTGGTCCACATGTGGTAAGTTTATTCATAGTTTAACCCTCTCTAGCCCGGGGGGGGGGGGGGGGGGGCGGCTTTAGAAGGCTTTAGAAGGCCCCCCCCCCCTCGACATTTTTCGCCATCATTTTTTAACGCAAGAAAATCTTGCACTGAAATTTTGTGACTTTTTTCTTTCGAGTCTTGCGCATCTTTTGAAGGGAATTTTTTTCGAAAATCGGACCTACCATTACAAAGTCACGTGTCCTTTTGTCTTTGCATGTCAGCCCGAAAATCACTCATTTTTGTGATTTGTGTACAAAACATGGAAATCTCATTTTTCAAATAAAGAGATAAAACATTGGTTATTTGGTCTTGTTTATAGTTTAGGTGTTTATTTTGGGGTCAAAATAGTCGAATTATAGTTGGGAATGAAATAAAACAACACAAACAATAAAATACATAAGTTAAAAAAACAAAGTAATACATAAGAAATTATCAAAACAATAGATAACAAAAGGAATAACCTGGCTCTTTAAATTTTTTTGGCTGTATTAATTTTCCAAATGGTCTAAATAATATATGTAGTGAAAATTAATGTTTAAATATGAAGAATATATGAATTATGGATACAAAAATGTGAATGTTATTACCATATTTGCATAAATTACCATAAATATGCAAATGCGTGAATTTTTCAAAAAAATTGAAATTACCATAGTATTCTATACACTTCACTTGACATGCATGCACATTTTTGCAGCGATAGGTCGTTTCACGGCCGAGATCATAGGAGAGGGGGGGGGGGGGGGGGGCCTTCCAATTTCGATTTATTGAAAATTTTCTGAGTGGACATACAGTATACTGTGTATGGTATCATTTGAAGGGGCATTTCATTGCAGTAATTTTTATCCCATTTGCCATCCACGCTGATCTACTAAAATCATGTCACGTATTGTAATGTGATACATAGCAAATTCATCATTTTGAACGTCATTTCATGCAACGTCATGAAATTTTACCAAACTTAGCAGGCAGTTAGGTAAGTAGGTAATTGATACACATGTCTGCAACATTTCATAGATCTAGGTATAAAGTTCTCAAATTGAGCACACATGTTGAAGTTATTTAGGAATTTTCCTGAAAAGTATGGTTTTCGAGAGCAATTTTCTGCAAAGACGGTCAGTGGTAGGGTGGATTTTTTTATCCCCTAATTGCTCATTAAATATGTACAAATTGAGAAACGGACTAATATATGGAATAAAAAGCACTGTAGGCAAAACGAATCTGATTTGGGTGGAAGAGGAATAAGAAAAAGAATTCAGAACGAACAAATTAACAAGGTATTGACGAGGACGTCAATACAATTACATTGAAGTTATGTACTGGCACGTGCATGGTGCATATATATGGGGGGGGGGGGGGGGGTTGGTAAGAAATTTATTTAAAAATTATAAACATTTAGTACAATTTTATAGGAAATATTTAGCGGCGGCTTATATAGAAAAACAATATAGAAAAGTGGAATTACCATCATAACTACATGTACTTGAAAACTGTATTCAAATTATGCCAGAATTTTGCTAAAAACAGCTAAATTATGCCAGGCATAATGCTAGATGCTAAAAGGGTCAAAATTATGCCAAAAAGCATAATTATGCAAGATCTGGCAATGTCGGTTGCATGGGAGTGTGTTAGCGCAGGGCCAGTGCACAAAGTTTAGTCAGTGCCCATGTGCAGTGATAATGCACGCGCCTGCAGGGCAAGTGCGTTATCGATATCGCACTGACTAAATTGAGTGAAACAGTGCATTATTTGTTTCATAAGACAGATCGGCAATACATTTTTACAATATAGTCTAGATCTAGAGTATAGATAGATATAGATCTAGATCTAATTTAGATCTAACTAGATCTAGGCCTAGAATATTCTAGATCTAAATCTAGATATTGACAATTATACACAAATTTAATTTGGCTGAATTACGTGAAAGAGATATCGAGCGTGTGTTATCAATTTTTGATGGGACATTTTTTGCATGATGGGAAAATTTAATACACGCCCACGTGATGTCAATTGACCAATCGGATTGCTTAGACTCGTCCAACGTTGCCTGATCTGGCATAATTTTGACCCTTTTAGCATCTGGCTGGGTATTTGGCATAACTTTTGGTGACTTGGCATCATTTTTGGCGACTTAGCATAATTGTATTTTTTTCACTGGCCACGCTGCTGTAGTCTGTAGATCAATTCATCTTATCTTCTGCTTTACTCTTCCTTGGTAGACTGAATAGATGTATGTGCTCATGCAGGGGCAGGGGCGTCGCCAAAGGGGGGTGTGGGGGGTGCGAATCCCCCCACCCGTCAGGATATTGTCGGTAAAATTGGGCTGCCGTCGGGAAAAAAGAGAAAAGTGGGAGGGAAAGGAAAGAAAAAAAGAAAAGGAAAAGAAAAGAGAGAGAGGAAAAGAAAGGAAAGAAAAGAGAAGAAAGAAAGAGAAAAAAAGAAAAAGAGGGAGGAGAGGAAAGAAAGGAAAAGAAAGAAAAGAAAGAAAAGAAAAAAAGAAGAAAAAATAGAAAAGGGAAACAAAAGAAACAGGGGATGAAAGAGAGGAGAGAGAGGGGAGGTGAGAGCCTGAGAGAGGAGGAGTGGGAGTAAAAGAGAGAGGGGGGTTGTTGGGTGGAGTCGTCTCATCGAGGGAGCAAGAAAGACATGGGTAAATATGTTGCTATGTTGGGTCAGCTTTGTTTGTATTTTTGCTCGATCCTCGTGTACTATATCAATGCAGAATTTTGAAGTCGGTGAGATGTATATTGTCGGTCGGCCAACAAGTTTTTTTCCCTAAGAACTGTGACGACTTCGAGAGCGACTACAACTACAATACTTGTATTTTCTCAAAGTTTCACTTTCCTATAATATCAGCTAAAGAAATCAGAGGTTTAAAATTTTCGGGGAAACTAAATTCAAAGAAGGATTAAGGGTCAACAACGGTACGACGAATCGTCTTTCTTCTCTATATTTTGATGAAACGCCAATAATTCTGCGCTTTGCGCGGGAGGGGGAAACTTCATTTAGAGGAGTCGAGAACGGTACAACGAATCATCTTCTTTCTCTAATAAGTTAATGAAACGTCAAAACTCCTGCGCTTCACGCGGGAGGAGGAGTACTGAATTCAGATAAGGATTAAGAGTCAGAAACAGTACAACGAATCGTTTGCTTTCTCTCATAATTTAAGGAAACGTCGAAGCTTCCGCGCTTTGCGCGGGAGGTTCGCGCGGTAGGAGGGAAACTGAATTAAAAAGAATTAGGGTTAAGAGTCGCAAACGGTACAACAAATTGTCTGCTTTCTCTCATAATTTAAGGAAACATCACAACTTCCGCGCTTCGCGCTAAAGGGGGAAACTGAATCCAGACAATTAGGGTTAAGAGTCGAAAACGGTACAACAAACCTTCTTTCTCTAATAATTTAATGAAACGTCTTAACTCCGGCGTTTCACGCGGGAGGGGGAGAACTGAATTCAGATAAGGATTAATAGTCGAGAACAGTACACCGAATCGTCTGCTTTTTCTCTTAATTTAATGACACGTCACTTCTGCGCTTTGCGCGGGAGGGGGAGAAACTGATTTAGACAAGGATTAACGTTTGAAAACGGTACGGCAAATCGTCTTCTTTTTGTAATAATTTAATGACAGGTCAAAGCTTTCCCGCTTCGCGTAGAAGAGAGAGGGGGAATTTCATTCAGACAAGGATTAACAGTCGAGAACGGTACAATAAATCGTCTTCTTTTCCTATTAATTTAAGGAAACGTCTAAGCTTCGCGTGGGAGGCCTATCACCCACACCCCCCTAATGAGCGTGCTTCGCGCGCACTTTAAGTGATTCGCTTGCTCACTATACTACCACCCCTCTCTAAAATAAGATCCTAGCTCCGCGCCTGCATCAACATATATAGCTATGATGCTGACTAAGTTGACAAAATAATTTGTATATTTATATCGTCGAGAAAAATGACCATTTGCGCATACGCAAATACTATAGATAGTCCATAGCCAGGAAAAACAATTAAGCCTTCGGCCCCGGCTTTATAGGGTTAAATTTGTAGATATTGGGACAATTAATTTTGTTGGTAATTGGTGGCTAGTTTTGTCGGTAATCGTTGGCCTCTACATCCCCCCCCCCCCCCCCCACTGAAAAAGGTCTAGCAACGCCCCTGTGCAGGGGCATCAACATTTTAACTCTTTTTTTTTCGATTGCGAGCCTATATTTTTGCTTTGTATCCACCCTTTTATTTAAGTGATAGTGTTCCTAGTAACTTCATAAAATGATTAAGATATGAGCCACCAGATGTTGTAAACTTAAAAAATCTCCTTTGAATCCTGTTCTTAGACTTATATACTCTCCTTTTTATTTCGTTTAAAGATTATATGTCTAGTACATGGTATACTAAGATAAGATATTCCTATGGTCGTAAAATTAGAAATTTGACATAAATGCCATGGCATTAATTCTTGAGCATGTACCCTCATTTATTTCCTTACCCCTCTTACTTCTAGCAGCGCATCTAAGTCAACCGCTCATGTAGGCTACGCATGTATGACTATTAAACATCCAAGTAAACGTCTATATTCTGCATCCCATCAGTAATCACTTTTTCATTATCCAGATTGTTCTTGATATTGAGAGAGATTGTGGACCTTCTATGTCACTGGATGTTGCAGAAATCACATGCTCCATGTCATCCTTGGAGAAAGTTTCTCTCAGAGGTGCATTCCATCATTTTTTTTTTGCAAGACTTGCAAGGAAAGGAAAAGAATCCAAGGTAAGCAGTTCATCCATAATTGTAATGTACATGTATGTATGACTGAGTGCTTTAATTTATTTCAGCCCATAACCATCTCTTCCCTTTTCCAATATACATTTTAATTTCTTTAATTCTTTTAAATGTCTGTTAACAAAAGCCTTTAAGTGTGAATACTAACCGTGGAAACCTATAGGGTGGGCGGGGAGTACTTTGTAACCAATTGTATGCTTATAACTTGAATGCCCTAAAAGATACTCACATGTACGAAGATCACAACATAATTATGTACTTAAAGGGAAAGTCCACCCTGATATTAAGTGGGTTTTAATTAAATTAGAAATATAAGAGAAACAAATTAGTGAAAGTTTGAGCTATATCCGATTAAAGATACCAAATTTATTTATTTGTTATATTGTCATCATTATTCAGTGGAACACATATTTACAACACTGTGATTTACGAGACTGTACCGGTATCTGTTAAGTAATTCCTCTCCAATTTTCTCAGTACAAGAAAATTTATAAACTTTCATTTTCTTAGTTATTAATAACGAAATAGATTTGTTTCATGTAGGGGTTGCATAAAAACTTAGCAGTATTTGTAATAATTGTATCCCTCGGCAGTATGCCAGTGGGGTACGTTGGATTCAGCACTTTGGATACAGCAGCGTTATACACGGTCGTGTCATATTCTTGTGTGCGCTCTTACTGCCACATGGCACATTCCTTGACAGATTTCTTTCAAATTTTGTAATTTGTATGAAGGTGTATCTGGTAACCTACACACATATAACTTTTGGTGATGCTGCCACCATTGTTCGTCTATTTTATGGTCAAAGGTCATATTTTGGTGGGTGTCTAAGTGTGCGCTCTGCAGGTCATATTTCATGACAGATTTCTTTCAAATTTGATATGGAGATGTATCTTGGTACAATCTATGCATCTTGACTTTTGGGCGATGCTGCCCTCATTGTTCCTATATGGTCAAAGGTCATATGTCTTTTATACGCTCTAACTGCCACATTTCTTGACTAATTTCTGTCAAATGATGTATGGAGGTATGTCTTAGTACAATCTACACATCTTAAGTGTTTGGTGATGCTGCCACCTGTGTTCCGTCTGTTATAGGGTCAAAGGTCATATTTTGGTGGCTGTCTTTTATGCGCTTTTACTGCCACATTTCTTGACAAATTTCTTTCAAATTTTCTATGGAGATGCATTATACTGTAATCTACACACATATTGTTTTGGTGCATGCTGCTTCTAGTCTTGACAATAGTCCAAGCCACTAGTGGTGACCTCTCTACATCATCTTTTTGTTTCAGAGAGGGGAGAGAGGGGATCTTTATCCCTCCTTCGAACATAAAGGTTGACACAAAATCGCTGCCACTGCAGGGGCATACATTCGCATTGCGCAGCAATACAGATTGCGATATTTAGGTAAATGTATGATTGAAATTTTCTCATGGGAATTTTTTTTGTTAATTAGCTTATTGTAAGGTCAAAAGACTTAACTCTGTTTCGTTGACAATCAGCCATGCATGAAGTCTTTCGTCTACGGCCTATTGTCAACGAAACGGAGTTAAGTCTTTTGTTAATTCCGTTTGTTGCTACGGCAGGTAGCCAGTGAAAACGAATTTGTTTACTAAAATTATGGAAATGCAAGCACTACTTAAAAAAACAGAACTTTGTTATTCTTAGCTCATTTTTCTTGACTGAGGTGTCATATGAAAGGGCAGAAACTCGGCTTTCTAGAAATGTGATTTTTTTTCTTTGAAATTCAGATACCGTCCGCCAAATTACTTTTTGGTTTCCTCTCTTCAAATTCATTTTACTCACTTATGCGTGAAATATGCATCATATGAGTTGCATCACTTGAAAGAGGAGGATCTAAGCTTTCCAAATATATGTCATTTATTGATTATAAATGTGACTAAGTTATGATAAAACATCGATAATTCTCGGTTTCGTTTCTTCTGGGACGCACTGTATATGTCACAGAATTGCCCATTTGTCTTTAATTGAACACATCTTCAAATATCAATAACTTTGTTGACTTACTTGACTTATGCCGTCCACGCAGGCAAGGGGCCTCGTGATGGCTTCTGTATGGTGATGGTATGCCAGGTTTTTCAGTCTGCAGCCAGTCTTGATGCATCTGTCAGCCTTCTTATGGATCTTGCTTTGCAGTCCTCTAAGATGCAGTCAAGCCATCTTTTGGGTGGACGGCCTCTGGGTCGGTTTCCTGTGGTGTTTCCTTCAACAGCAATTTTGGGGTATCTTGTGGGTTTCATTCGTAGGACGTGACCAAAATATTTGAGTCTTTTAGTCTAGACTTTGTCCATGACATCTTGTTCGAGGTTGAGGGATTCTTTGATGTGTGTGTTTCGGATCTTGTCTAGTCTTGTCACCCCCATGATGCAACGGAGGCATGCCATTTCAAATACTTGAAGCCTGTTGCTATCTTCTTTCCTTACTGTCCAGGATTCTGCCTCATAAAGCATAATTGAGAGGATAAGTGTTTGGTACAGTTGCATCTTTGTGTGGCTACTAATGCTTTTTGATGTCCAGATGTTGTTTAATCTTTGGAAAGCTGCCCCTGCTTTTTTGATACGGTTTTTGATGTCACTTGAACTTGAACCGTTTTCAGCTATTTTTCCCCCCAGGTACACAAAATCTTCCACCTGTTTCAGTCTGTCGTTGGCTATGTCAATGTTAAGGTTGCACTTCCTTTTGCTGATAACTTGAACTTCTGTCTTAGCTATGTTTACCTTGAGACCAAGGCCACAGCTTGCCTTGTAGACTTTGTCCACAAGTGTCTGCAGTTCCTCTGGTGTCTCTGCTATTATAGGACGATGTTGTCTGCAAAACGTAGATTGGTTATGCAGGTTCCTTGGATTTTGGCTCCTATTTGGACTTCTTCCAATGCCATGATCATTACTAGCTCGAGGAGTATGTTGAAAGGTTGTGGGGAGATAGCACACCCTTGCCTGACTCCAACGGTTGTCTTGAACCACTCTGTCAGCTCTCCATTTACTCTGACCGCACTCTTGGATTGTTCATACAGTGCTTGTAGCAGTCGTATCAGCTTGCTAGGATAGCCAAAACATCCCATCGCCTTTCACAGACCCTTCTGCCATACCGAATCAAAAGCCTTCTGAAAGTCGATATAGCAGCAGTACAGGCTTCTATTATTTTCCAGGTATTTTTCAGATATTTGTCTTAGCGTGAATATTTGGTCCGTCGTAGCCCTGCCTTGTCTGAATCCTGCATGGGATTCAGAGAGGATTTCTTCTGTTCTTTTGAGAATTCTCCTTTGTAGGATTATGGTCAGTACTTTTCCTGCATGGGACAGCAGACTGATACCTCTGTAGTTCCTGCAGTCTAGTTTATCTTTCTTCTTGTATATTGGGGTTATTACTCCTCTTCCCCATTCCTCCGGGAATTTCTCAGATTCCCATATTTGGTTGCAGAGATAATGACAAATGTTTGTTCCTGTTTCTCCAGCTACTTTGATTTCCTCGGAAGTGACTATCAAATCCTGGTGCCTTATCCTCACTGAGTTTTTGTATTGCACTTTTAATTTCTTCCTTCAGTATGTTTGGCTCTGGGTTATCTGAAGAGCTGTTGGGTAGACTGTTTGCTACTGTGTCGTTTTTGGGGTTGTGTTCATTATATAGTTCGTCGTAGTTTTCTTTCCATCTCTTCTTTACTTCTGATTGTTCTGTTAGAGTTCTTCCTGTCTTACTCTTAACTGATTGCATTCTCTTTGATGCTGATTTGGTGATTTTCTTAATTGTTGCATAAACCTCCTTTGATTTAGCAGCTTGGTGTGCGTTTTCTACTCTACTGCAAAGGTCTTTGAGCCACGCTTCCTCTTTGTCTCTCTGTTCAGAAAGTTGTACCTTGGTTTCAGTGAAGGGTCATTTTGTTTGGCTTGTTTGATTTTGCTGCGTTCTTTGCTGAGATCTAGCACTTCTTGTGAGATCCATGCTTCCTGCGGTCTATTCTTTTTCATTCCCAGAACATCCTTTGCTGTGCTGTAACTTAAATGCTTGTTTAATCTTTTCCCAGATGCTATCTATGTCTAGGTGGGTATCGGCGTGGTCAAGCAAAGGTCTGAACTTCCCTCCAATTATGTCTCGGTAGGTTTTTAAAGTAGTTTCATCTTTCAGTTTTGACACATCATATCTCTTCATTTTGTTATGTTTGGGTTTAGTTTTGAATCGTAGCTTGAAATTGCAGATAACCAGTTGGTGATCTGAGGCCACATCAGCACTTGGAAAACTTCTAGCGCATTGGACGCTTGATTTCCATTTGTTGTTCACCATGACAAAGTCTATCTTGTTTTTGGTCCTCCCATCTGGCGACTCCCATGTCCATTCACGACTTGCCTCCTTCTGTTTGAACATGGTATTTGCGATAGCTAGATTGTTGGCCATGCAAAAGTTCAAAAGCTTTTCTCCTCTGTTGTTCATTTCTCCGTATCCATGGTGTCCTATGACGTTCTTCCAGGTGTCCCAGTCTCTCCCTACTTTTGCGTTTAGATCACCTTGCACTATCAGTATGTCCTTGTTAGGAGTGTCATCTATTGTTTGTTGGAGCTGGTCATAAAATGTGTCTACCATTTCCTCTCTGTCTGCTGTGTTCGGTGCATACACCTGGATTATTGTTAAAGTTGATACTCTAAGCAAATAAATGTCCCTTAATTTGTTACCTACGGCAAGTGTTATTTTTAAGTTTTTCAATTACTTAGTATATCACAAAAAAATTCTGTCTACTCGAAATCCTCAATTGAAATGTCTAAAATATCCGCCTCTCTTTGCATAGAAAATCAGCCACGGCGCTGGTCTACTATTTATGACCTCACGTCCGGGAGAGAGTATATTCACGTACCCGGATGTTCCATAGCAAACATGTGCAGAGTGATACGATTTTCTGCATATTTTTGTTTCAAAGGCTGAAAAGTCTAATAAATCATAATTCTATGTACAATTCTTTACCTTCCCCTAGTACTTCATAGTATTAATATCAATTCCCCTTTTTAAAATTATGACATATACATGCCAACGATGTGCTATTAGTCGATATTTTCACCATGTAATTTTTGTTTTGGTGTTGAAATCGACCCAGGCACGGAGTGAACAGTAGCTGTCTACCCATGCACAGTTCATTACCATACACTACAGCGATCTCCCGATGGTTTCTTCTTCCTTTTTCCCATGTCTTTCGCCTTCCTTGGCCCTGAACATCCTTCATCTACCAATTCTGACACCGGTAGTCAGGAGCAAGTCTTTGTTAGTTGTTTTTCTTAGCTGGCAACGTCGCTTTCATTCTCTTGCAATTGCCGATAAACATATAACTAGCGCACGTACGTTCCATCACAAGCAAGCAGCGCCTAGAGCAGCGGCTTGGTCTTACCTCCCGATTCTGCTCGCTTCACAAACGTTCATGCAAGAGCCGCATCACTCGCCAAAATATTATAGAGGAAGCGCGCTTGCATGATCTCGTTCAAGTTTGATATTTTACAACATAAAATGTTTAACTGGTACTGTATCCTTTTTTGAGGCAGTCACACACATCTATGATAAGTACTATCATAGTTCTAGACCTATTAGTTTTACAAAACTGCTCATGTACATCTGATGACAATATAATGCATCCGCCTATTCATAAGTGCACGATTTAACTTTAATTCCTAAGCAGTAAACTCGTCTTAAATCTCTACCAAATAGGTGAATATGAGGATATAAAAAGAAATCAGCGACTGGAAAATGTTGCTTCGTTATTCTTCATTCAAATGAAAACAGAAAATCAATCAAATATAGTCCTTAACAACAACAAATCTAAGCTCTGACAGGATAGCATTTACGTAGGGATATCACTGCCATTCACTCTCACTGAGCCCATGACTCCCGTTCGTGACGTCACGGATAGAGGCCCGACTCTACGTGCACTTCCGGGTTTCAGACTTAGATATTTTGGTAGAGTTTACTCGAATAAATTCATTATTCTAAACTTGTTTTGTCGGGTGGACACCATTTGGTGTTATTATGGGGGTTAAAAGCTTTCTATTTATGTAATTATCTCAGTATTTGGGATTGTCTTAGAGTATCAACTTTAAGGCTCCAGTCTGTGTTTGGAATCAGGCTGATATCAGTCTAGGGGATATGGTGTTATATCCCAGGAGTACTTTTTGTGCTTGTTTGTTGAGAATCAGAGCAACCCCTCTCCTGTGTACATCTTCCTCGCTAGCACACAGTACTTTGTATTCTCCTTCAGTGAAATCTCCTGATTCTTTCCAGTGGGTCTCAGAGACTCCAATAACTTCCCATTTGAATTTTTCAAGTTGGTTCAGTAGAATGTCTAGTTTTTCATCTTGGTGTTCCATGTGCCAATACTTATCATTTGTTTTACTGTTAGTAGTGCCGTTCTTTCTTGTGGGTTATCAACATGATCTCTTCCAACTGGGTTTGGAGATGATGCATCATCATGCACTGCAGTTTGCAGGCCCATTGGTCGAAATGGCTGGATAATGTTATCAGGGGCTTTAACCCTGGTGCTATTCAGGCTTTCCATCATTCATACAGTTTCGCTCGTTTGGTTACCGGTATATTAAATCGGTTTTTGCTCAAATTTTTACCAACCTGTTTCTCTTATTTTTCTGCTTCTATCAAACCAATTTAATACGGGGTGGACTTCCTCCCCTTTCATATGATAGTGTTATATGTGATTAGAGATATTTCATGTTGTTAGTGTCGGTCACATTCGCATTTGCAAGAAGAGAATTTGCATAATCCTGACTTGGGACCACCCCCTTTCCCCCCTCCAATCTTTATGCCTCCGTTATGAAGTAGCCGGAGGCATTATGTTTTCGGGTTGTCCGTCCGTCCGTACATACGTACATGTACGTACGTCCCGTTCTCGTGATCGCGTTATCTCAAGAACCGACTGATGGATTCCTACCAAACTTTAGTCATGTATGTAACTTGCAGAGCCAATGAATTGATTAGATTTTGGGGTCACGAGGTCAAAGGTCACAGGGCTCGTTATGTATGCAAAAATAGCTTGTGATTGCATTAACATTAGAACCGATGGATGGATTACCATCAAACTCAAGACATGTATGTTTCTTGCATTTGGGGTCATGAGGTCAAAGATCAAAGTGTCATACATGTATATGAGAAATAGCTTATAATCACGATATTCTGAGAACCTGTTAATGGATTACAATTTACAACCGAACTTGTATTTGAAAAATTCATTCCATTATGTTTGTAAAATTGCTCTATGGCGGAGGCATCACTTTCGACTGCGAGCAGTCGAAGTTCCATCTAGTTTCAACCTAAATATGCTACTGGCTGTTGTTTGGAAGAGGCATCAAAATGATACGTGTGTGAATGTTGCTTCATTTCAAAGAACGTCAACTATGCGCTGTGGGGCGTCATATGACATGTGACACAAAATCACTCCAACAAATTGATTTTGTCACAAAATCAATCTCTCATAGCGATTATGTCCACAGAATCAACCTGTGAGAGATTTTGTCTATGGAATCATTTCAAAGTATTCAAACTGCAAGTGATTTTGTCCACGGAATCAAACCAGCGAGCAATTCTGTCAAATCTGTCCACTGTATCTATAACACCCGCGAATGATTGTGTCCACGGAATCATAGTCTGTGAATGATTGTAATTTTGTGTTTCTTTTGCAAATTAATTTGATATTGTGTTTACTCATTTACCAAACAGAAGTTGCTTCTTAGAGGATCTGGCCTATATTTGTGATTTGTAAAAAAAAAATTGATGCCAAATGAATTGGATTAAAAACCATGCATGTGGAGATTCAGTTGAAGTTATAAGATGGACATTATTTTGTATTACATGTATATACCTCAATTAAGAAATTCAGCCATCTGATTTGTCGAAATAGCAGTCGTGGTTGTAGCCATTCCCTTAATTAAACGAAAAATGCCAAAAAAAATTGTCATAAGTTTTCTGAGAGGCAATTTTAATAAAGGCTTGAATATACCAAATTACTAACCCGTATCAGACATCTGAGCAGTGGTTTTACAAAATCTTATTACACTTGTTTGTAATCCTTAAAGAGCTAATCGGTAAATATGAGACCGTATTCACCTTTCATGAAAAAGCCTATGGGCTTTACGTGTTAAAAAAAGCAGGAAATATTATACAAATAATGAATGGTTATGAGTTCAATAGTGCGAATCTTTCAACGAATGAAAATATTCGCACTATTGAACGAATGAAAAACATTCATTATTTGTTTTATGCAACATCGAAGAAGATCTAATAGAATGTTAATCAACAAATTATGCTTTATTCCTTATATTAAAGATAAATTAAAGTGGGAGTCAAGCCTTTTAGATAACATTCAGATTGCCTTCGCGTCAGATACACGCAGGGATACGCGCACGGCAGAGAGGTACGCAGTCCGCATATAATAAAAAATGCACGGCGAATATAAAAAAAAATGCACGCCCGTGCAATAGAACATGTATTGAATATCATGTGACCAACAATCCTCCAATCAAATGACAAGGATCCACGTAGGTGTTGTATAAAGTCTCATATTCACCACGCCGTATTTTGTCATTTTCATCGAGAACCTGCGCACTTTGCGCGCACTCTTTTGTGACGTATTAATCACACCAAAGGCACACACTGTTTGCAGTGTATCAACAATTTCGTCAAGCACTGGATGCACAGTGCTAACTGGTTTGACAAAGTTTTTTTAGTTCTTTGAGATGTCATGAACCGGTATGTATTTGCTCGTCTGATTTGGATAATAATAACAATATTGACTGGCTTAACTTTCGGGAGATACCACATATATTGCCCTCGTCTTTGACTCGGGGCAATATGAATCTAGTTTGGGAAATATTATGTGGTATCTCCCTCAAAGCCAGTCCATATTATATAATTGTACCATAGCAACAAACCTCCTGAGTCCTGACTTTAGGGGTCTTGTGCACTTGAAATCCAGAGTTATGAATACCTTAAAAACATTAATAGCAAATGTATATGTCTGGGAAATATTAATTTCAGTGTTATTAGGAGTAGGACTTATCATGCAAACAGGTTGGAAGGCCTATAAAGAAAACATTTAGAATTTATAAAACAATCTCTCTTACTTTGTCATTATCTCGGGAGAAACTTTAGTATGTTCTCTTACTTCAAGAGACAAGAATTGAATTTGAAAATAAAACGTATTCCATCGAATTTGAAAATTAAATCTATTTCATCATTTTTTGTGAGAATAACATGTTATCATTTAAATACAAGTATGTATTTAATGGAATTTGTATAATATGTAAGAATACAGTCAGAAATTAGTAAATAAAATGTATGCAGGTATTGATGAGTTACTTCATTATATTCATCATTAACGCAGGTCAAGACTCTCAAGCTCGTTAGTGTCCAGTGTCCCACATCAGCCTCAGCACATCACCTAGCAGAAGCACTGTGTTATATGCCAAACTTGACTGACCTGGTACTTCAAATAGATCACCATACGGATTTCTTCTTTACATTGATAGAAAGAGCACCATCCATAAAGGTGTGTATAACATTGACATTGTTTTTGATCAATAATCAACATCCAACCTTTTCCAAGTTTCATTGATATGAAAAATATGTCATATTGTTTTGTAATAGCCAATTTTAATAAAGGCTTTAACTTACCAAACTGAACCATAGCAAGAATCTTCCTGACTGGGTCTTGTGCACATGAAATCCAGAGTTATGAATACCTTAAATACAGTAAACGTAAATATATATTTATGCGTATTATTAGTTTCCGTGTTAGTAGGAGTTGGACTTATCAATGAAAACAGGTTGGAAGCCCTACAAAGAATACATATAGAATTGTTCTGTTCTCTGTAGTTGTTCTCTGATCCACTAATATAGTATGAGAAAAAGTATAAAGATTTGTCCTAACAGGTAGTTTTTATGCCTCCGCCACCGAAGGTGGTGCCGGAGGCATCATGTTTTCGGGTTGTCCGTCCGTACGTCCGTCCGTCCGTCCCGTTTGACCGTTATCACAATATCTCAAGAACCATTTAAGATTTTAAACTTAAGACTCGGGAATAGTATTTATCACCATAGGAAGACGATCTGATTAGATTTTGGAGTACGTAGGTCAAAGGTCACAGGTCACAGAGGTCAACTTATGAAATTCCTTGTATTGAGTTTGTTAGCGCGATATCTCAAGAACCATTTGAGATTTAAACTTCAAACTTAAGGATAGTATGTATCACCATAGGAAGACGATCTGATTAGATTTTGGAGCACGTATGTCAAAGGTCAAGGGTCACAGAGGTCAACTTATGAAATTCCATACATTGAGATTGTTATCATGATATCTCAAGAACCACTGGAGATTTAAACTTCAAACTTAGTGATAGTGTGTATCACTATAGGAAAACAATCTGATTACATTTTGGAGCACGTAGGTCAAAGGTCAAGGGTCATAGAGGTCAACTTATGAAATTCCATACATTGAGATTGTTATCATGATATCTCAAGAACCACTGGAGATTTAAACTTCAAACTTAATGATAGTGTGTATCACCATAGGAAGACAATCTGATTAGATTTTGGAGCACGTAGGTCAAAGGTCAAAGGCCACAGCGCACATTATGAATGCAAAAACAGCTTGTGATCGCGTTATCTCAAGAACCGATTGATGGATTCATGCCAAAATTAGGTCATGTTTGTTACTTGCAGAGCCAATGAACTGAGTAGATTCTTGGTTCATAAGGTCAAAGGTCAAAGGTCATGGGCCCATTATGTATGCAAAAATAGCTTGTGAACGCATTCTCATTAGAACTGACAGATGGATTACTATTTAACTCAGAACATCTTGCAGAGCCAATGAACTGAGTAGATTTTATGGTCATGAGGTCAAAGATCAAAGGGTCATATATGTATATGAGAAATTGCTTTTAATCACAATATTCTGAGAACCTGTCAATGGATTACCATTGAACGTGAATTCAATTTTTTTTTTCTGTTTTGGTTTGTAAAATTGCTCTATAACGGAGGCATCATTTTCGACTGCGCGCAGTCGAATTCCATCTAGTTTATACTTGATTTCAGTATTATAATTTAATTACTACTGCTATAGTGAATACTTCTACCAGTACTACAACAGTAAAACTGCCACTATGATTAATATTGAATTATTTCATGAAATTGCAGTACCGGTATGTATTGGATCCATTTATTTTTGAAATTTTGGTAAATCTCGTGTGCAAAATTTGTCTTACTCTAGCTCTTTTAAATTATCCATACTCCTTATGTTTATGAGATGTTACTGTAGCTCTTGGGTGTATAGTCCCTAAGAAAATAGATTATATGCCAGAATGAAATAGATCCACTTACTTGTAACTGTTTAAAAGTAATGTTGTTGTTATATGTTACAGGGTTGTTTTCCTCAGATTAGAAAGGGAAACTTCAGGTGCAATAGAGTTGCTCAAGATGACTTAAACGAATTTCTTCACACCCTCTCAGAGCTAAGGTTAGTACAGTAGGCCTATATAATATGTGATTTAAGAAAATATCAGATAACAGCATGTAGACTTTCCATGAGTAGTGTGATTCAGAAACAATATAAAGAGCCTCTAATGGAATACTAAGAAAAGATACAATGCTGATATACATGTATACCACATCAGGGAGCATGCAATGAAGTGATACTGTGTAGCTTAAAACAATTTAAGAGTTCTTGTCTGACAACACAAACTATTCAGTAACAGCTTTATTGAACAAATTCCCTACTGTAAAGTGCTTTCAACCTTAGATTTGTAGATTTATGTGTATCCCTTTTTTGTGTGTGTGTTCTTGATATTTTGTTTACACTGTAGTCTTTTTTTTTCTTCTTCTTCATTCACTGATCAAAATGTTTCTTGAGACTGGTACTTTCAATAATACCAATAGTAGTCAATTTTTTATTTCTCATCTTTCAAACAGATAATAACAAACAATCTGTTTCCTTTACAGCTTGTGTGACTGTGATCGTATCGATCTTGAACAACTCTTTGCCAACATCAGTGTTACCACTGATGTACACTCTCCAAGAAGGACATTACCATCATCAGACCACCCTCAACAGCAACCTATGGGTGATGTACACTCTTCAAGAAGGACAATACCACCATCAGACCACCCTCAACAGCATGTTGGCTTTACATCAGATGCTGTATGTCAATTCTCTCAGACACACAGAGAAGGTAGCAGTAGTCAGAGCAGGCCTAACAAGAGGCAAGCTCCTTCTACTCAGTCAAGAATTCCAGAGAAGCAATCAAAGTATGAAGTCTAATTGCTATGTTATCGATAGGGTAAGACAGTGTCCCAGTGGCAACACTTCATCTTGTTTTTGTGTTTGTATGATACAGGGCTCCACACTAACTTTAATTTTTGGAAAAGAGGTTCAGATTAAACTTTTACCGTCTGTATGCATGAGCCCTAAGAATTTTTTTTTCGAAATTTGGGGGTCCGGACCTAGAGTTTTGGCAGTCCATGTGTCCCGGCTAGCCTGTTGTTTTGAGTCCTGGTCTAATAGCAAAAAAATTGGGGTAAAAAGGGGTATTTTTCGGCAATATTTGCAAAAATTTGAATATTATTGAAAAGGCTGGGTTCTTCTTTTTCACCTTGATGAGTACAGTCCACTTTCTGGTGTTAGTGTATCGATTTTACGAGAAAGAGAACATGATATTGTCACAATGCCGTTTGAATACATGTGAAAGCCCTATGTAAAAAGTGATGCAAACATTGGATACGTTTTGTGAATGTGCACTCAATAAGCCCAAAACAGAGTTGCATCAAGAGCCCATTGTGTACTTGTTTTATGCAGAAAGGGATCATGTTGTGCTGTAAATGTTTTTGAAAATACTCTAAATAGGGGGTCATTTTTTACTCGGCTATGATCATGTATTATGCATACATAGAAGGTGATAACACCAGGGACTAGTAGTTATAATGATAATAATAGTGGCTTCTGATATAGTGCACACGCCCGTTGCTCCATGACACCCCTGGCACTCAAACATTATTACCCTGGTTCTAGGCGGTGGCCAAATATGTAGCGCTTTGGCATGGCGAATGCCCATTAATACCTGGGTGAAGAGTGGCAAATGTGGATTAATACCTTGCCAAGGATGTTAGAGATGGGCTAGGTTGGTTTTGAACCCTCAACCCTTGGATTGAGTCTAGTGGGTGAACCACTACACCAACTCTTGCTATCATTTCAACTAACCACTCACAAGGGAGGATGTAGTAACTTCAACGATATTTGATACAAATATAATTAAATAAAGTCTAAAATGATTTGTTTGATTTATCAACAGTAATGACCCCAGCTAGATAACTATTACCCACAATTGAAGATTTAGTTTCTTCACAACATACAAGTGCTGTAATTAATGTCTGTCAGACTCTCAACACACAATATCGTCATGATATAGAATTAGTGTAGACTATTTCTGTGTTTGCACTTTTTTTCTGCTCTAAGCGTTCTTGCATTTTGATCGCAGCGCTCTTTCTGAAAGCATTATTGATGCCCATGTTTAATAAAGCTGTAATGAATAACAAATGAGTCAATCATACATTAGACAGCTTTAATATAATGCATGTAGAGAGTATGTGTGTATTGTAGACTTTTACCACTTTGTTTTAGGTGATTTGCATGCAATGTTTGAAATACCACCCAACCTTCACAAAGCGAGTACCATAATGAGTTGAAGAATGTAACATTTAAAATATCTTAGCAAAATGTCATTGCACATGTTCAGTAAAAATAAAGTTAAGTAGACATTGTTACCAGGAATGACCCAGATGTTAAGAGCCATATTGCTCTAGTTATCTTGTATACGAACTCAATATGATAGTTGAGAACTAGCTTTGTGTGGTAAGGATGAGTTATATAGACCTGAATATCAGTGTAACATTTTTTTGAAGATGTATTATTGTTTGTAAATTTATAACTACATCCAGTTCTAGATTTTAAAATCCATCTGAGGAAATATTTTCCTGGATTTTCTTTACAATACTCCAGTGTAAATGTAAATATGCTGCTATAATTTTAAGATACATGTCTCTTTTGTCAATGTAACATGCCTGAGTTATCAGTGTAATATTTAATTTGAAATTGATTATTGTTTGTACATGTTTAACTACAATCACCAGTGACCAGTACTACATAATAAATCCATCCATTTATTCCATCACTCCAGTGTACATATAAATATGCTGCTATAATTGTATAATACATGTTTATTCTAATTGCAATCAGTATTGGATTTCAATAATTTGTATGATACATATTCCAGGCTTTTCTTCGCATCATTATGATTATGATTATGCAATGGTATCATACATGTATATTTTGAACCTGTTTCTTTGCCATACATACTTGCCTTGTATAAATAAGAGTAATATTTTAGTAAGTTGGCATTCCTGATTGGCTTATAAGATACAAACATAGACACTGTTCTTATGAACATTCCGTTATCTTACCTTTTGATCACCATCCTCTTCTTATTAAGTGATGTCATTTTTATAATCCACTCTGATATGATTTTCATGATAGACAATTCAAATCGCTCAGATCTGTACATAACAGTGAGTTTACTCTGAATTATGTCATGCAATATGATTCACTTGACCCAGGTCGATCTTTCTATGTATATTAGATGGTCATAAATTACTGAAATAAAGTTTGCAGTGCCTTATATATTTCAACATTTTGACGTACAAGGGAGACACAAGAATGTGTTAGTTGTTGGTTGGTGATGTTGTATTTGTATTCTATAGCTGAAATGGTGTCACGTGCCATTCAACGTTGTTCCTCTATAAACATTTTATTGAAGGACCCAATACATGTACACTGAAAGTGGATCAGCTTTTTAAATAACAATAATGCACAAATACGTTTAAACTTAGTAAAATTCTTTATCAAATAAAGCTTTGTTTCCATTACTAATTTAAGTATGTGTACATTAAATATTACGAGTTCAATATAATCTTCATGTTTCTCTTGTTTGTCTTTTATCAAATTATTAAATTGATATTTAGAATATTTTCAGTAATTCATTGATTCAAATAATAATTTTCTGGTGCTAGAAACTTTCTTTTGATCAATCGCTTCCATTAATTTTGTCATTAATTATTATTATTATGATTATTATTACAATTATTTTTCTATATGAGTGTTATCATTATTGTTACTATTATCAATATCATAATTTTAACTGTTATCACCATCGTCGTTAGTGATATTTTCATTGACTAAAATTAATTTGTTTGGAGTTGTATACTGTACAGTGTTAAATCGACAAACTCAAACTGATTGTAAACTTCTCCAATACCCCCATGTGAGTGACATGAGAATAAATTGTTATTTCATTGTCATTGTCATTGTAATTCTAGTTCTCTATACGTACCCTTTCAATCAAATACAAATTGGCAACTCTGTGACGTATCATGCGAGCTCTCCTTCCATTTGCTTTGTGCATAATATTACATCAAATCATGTTTTCGTCTTCATTGATGACGGAATATATTTGTTCCTTGCAGTACGTGGAAGCTTATAGAAACATATGCAATAATTATATTTAGGGTGCATGCATAATTCACCCAGCATCTAGACCAAGAGCTAGATAGTTTATTCCTCAGCACTACATCCTGACTTACGGATCCTGCTGAGTATCGTCGTAGAAGTAGAAGTAATTGACAATTTTCTTGAGGAAAAATGAACATTTCTCATAATTTTTAGTACTAACCACTGAGTTGAGCTCGCATGATTTTGCTCTAACTTCACTGACCTGCTTCTCTCATTTTTCTGCTTCTATTAAAACCAACTTAACTCCAGGGTGGACTCAGCGAGACAAAGGATTAAAAAAATAATACATATGTAGCCTACGTGTAACATAATCAAATCATTGCAGAATCTACGTATGAACAAGCTCTTAACACATTAAGGCATTGAGACTATGCATCAATGATAATTCTGAATTTATTATGAACAATCCGCCATTGTTAAAAATACAAATTAAAAACACCTTTAAAACCTATGTTTTTGCTCAAGGGAGGGGGGGGAGGTGGTGTGTTGAGTAAAATGAAATAGTGCTCACTACCCCCCCCCCCCCCCCAGTTGTGCCCCCTAAACAAATCAGTGCTCATTAACTTAACTCCCCCCCCCCCTCCCCCCGCTTATTCGCCGCAAAATATTTTCTCACGATTTGGGGGGGGGGGGGGGGGGTGTGGGTGGAATAGTGCTAAGGGTACTCTGCAGCCCGAGAATTAAAAAAAAAGGCGGGTGTATTTGACTTTTTACCCAGATATTTTCTTTAAAACAGTTTGTTTTCTCTCTCTCTCTCTCTCTGGATTCATGAGAAATTTAAAAAGGGACTTATAAAATATTAAAAAGGGGGTTGTTTTTCTTTCTCTCTATATGGACTCCTGAGAAATTTAAATAGAGGTTTATATGAAATATCTTGAATATCATAGATAGGGGGAACATTGAGCAGTTTTCCGGATTTAGGGGGTCCCCATAAATTAGGCAGTGAACGGGGGGGGGGGTCAAAAATGTTGGCAGTCCTGAGAGAGGGGGTGCTTCCAAAGGGAAGGAACAAGCATATGCGTACCCTAAATTACACTGAGTGGGGGGGGGGGGGGGGTATGCTTCCAGGGCCGCAACTTTTTTTACCTAGCTGTAGACCAGCCATATCCTATAAGTGTGAGCGTTATGATAATGATGAAAATAAATACGGTTTATTTAGTCATACTATACTACATATCTGATGAATATTCATGACATAGCGTACTTTAGGGCATAGTGGGGAATTAAAAAAACAACCACGTGGCCATGCATAATATTATGAGGCGCCGTTTGTAAAACAATTATATAGACATATTATATGATATATAATCATTATTTAACAAATAATAGCCATTATTTACATATAATGCAAGAAAATGTACATTTTTATTTGTATATAATTTTTTACACATTTTTATTATTTATAAATAATTACAATTCATACTTCATTATTTATAAATAATGACAAAGTATGTTTCATTATTTATAAATAATTACAATTCACACTTTCATTATTTATATATAATGAAAAGCGTATTTCCATTATATAATATATAATGAAAAGCGTATTTCCATTATATAATATATAATGAAAAGCACATTTCCATTATATAATATATAATGAAAAGCACATTTCCATTATATAATATATAATGAAAAGTGTATTTCCATTATATAATATATAATGAAAAGCACATTTCAATTATATAATATATAATGAAAGGCGTATTTCCATTATATAATATATAATGAAAAGCGTATTTCCATTATATAATATATAATGAAAAGCACACTTCCATTATATAATATATAATGGAAAGCACATTTCCATTATATAATATATAATGAAAAGTGTATTTCCATTATATAATATATAATGAAAAGCACATTTCAATTATATAATATATAATGAAAGGCGTATTTCCATTATATAATATATAATGAAAAGCACATTTCCATTATATAATATATAATGAAAAGCGCATTTCCATTATATAATATATAATGAAAAGCGCATTTCCATTATATATTAAATAATGATTGTGTATGCAAATGACAATGGTTGGTAACGCCCATAATATGAATATTCATGAGCTTGACTGCCCATATTATCCTCTATTCCAGGCACCTTTCCATTTTGTGTTCTTTGTGCATTCTTATCAGAAATCCTACGAGCGGTAAATAAGTCTCTGTATCACTATTCTCCTTCTTATTTGTATGCAGATTTGGGTATAATGATTGATAACGGTAATCACCCTCATTATTTTAATAAGAAATTTTTCTATCTGTGATGGAAGTTTTTATGTACGATTGCCTGATCTGAAGACAAGACTTTCGCTGTAGACCCTATGCATATTTAATATATGACGTCACCCACACAGAGTGAGGGTTCGAGGTTTTCTTTGAAAGTTTGATGGTGAGTACAGCTGTAATTACGTTCAAATCTCGTAAATTGAATCATATTTATAAACATATCTAACGATAGTATGAATCTGCTGATTTGTCTGTACATTATGAAGTGGTTTAAAATGGTTATATCTGATGAATTTGGGAGTAATTTACACTCTAACTTTTGATTCATTATTTATCGTCGTGAGAAATATTTCAGCTCGATTGCGAGTCACTCCTTGATCCTTGGCCCAAACTTTCGGGCGAGACCCTCTCTGCAAATTAGATACGCGAGTATAGGTTCTATATAGTCAGCTGGCAGCCGGCAGATCAGTTCACTAGCGCTAGCTGCATCAATGATCCAAGCTTTTTGTTACTTTTAGGTCCAACTACTTTCATAGTTGGGTCAGGAGAAAGTTAGTTAATAGCTAACACTAAAAAGCATGGTCACAGTTGACATGAGTAGTTGACATGAGTTGTGAACAAGCTCCAAAATTTGGACCAGATACCGGGATAGTTAGTAGAAAATTTGAGGCCTAGCCCTAGGCCTACAGACCAGTAAATAATTGGACTACCTGTGAACAGGCGCGGATCCAGGATTTCTTAGGGGGGGGGGCCCAAATTTGAAATTATGCAAGCCAAATATTAGTACGTGATAGTGACACCGGCAGTGGCAAAATGAGCAAAAACGGGGGGGGGGGGGGTACTACGGGGTAGACAAAAAAATCTGCACCACCCCACTCTTACATGCAGGCCCCGCTAAACGTTTCTCTAAGTAGGTGGGGGGGGGGGGGGAGGTATTTACGATCAGGTAGAGCGTTGTGAAATTGGCGTGGTGTCTAAGGGCGAAGAACCTGCGGGGGTCAAGGGGTGGAACCCCCAGAAGCTCAGGGGTATAGGCATTTAATTAGGGTCAGATGAGCATATAAAGGCAAGGGCCTTTGCCCCCCCTTCTTCCTCTTCTTTCTTTCCCTTTCTCTCCTTTTTCCCTTCTTTTCCTTCTTTCTCTCTCTCTTTTTTTTTTTTTTTTTTTTGCGGGGGGGGGGGGGGGGAGGGCCAAGGCCCGCTCATCCCCCTTGGGATCCGTGCCTGCCTGTGAATGTGATACTCGTAGTCGTACAGAGACTTGTAGCTATCTAACAAATTAAAACACGATCCCCCCCCCCCAAAAAAAAAAAAAAAAAATAATATTCAGTCTAGACTACATCGTATAGTATACAGGGGTACATGTACGTATAGTGGTGCCTGTGTGTTGCTTAAACTCTTTGTTGGCTTAGCCTAATTTGCCTCTACTCTAGGCTCTATCTTTGAATTTTTGTTTGCTGTAAATACGATTAAGTTTTCTCTGTCATATATAGATCTAGGTCCATATCTATTTTGCTTTTTTTTTCAATTTGATAGAATGAACAGTTACGAGACATGGATCTAGATCATCTAGAGGCTGTAGATCAACTAGATCTGGATCAAGAAATTGAATATAAATTTCAGTGTTAGATAATGAAGGAGGGCTTTTTAGGTAAAGAGAAAATCCAAATTAAAATAGAACAGTTAATTCTGCAAATGCTCATCAATGTTTAAATGATCATGCTCATTTCCTTTTATTCTAAGAATTAAATTCCCCCCCCCCCTCTCTTTTACAGGAAAATGTACAGAGAGACTTGTCGCAGTTAATGCAGTACCAAATGCTTGCTTTCTTGGAGTATGTGCTTGAAACAAGAATTTCCTGGAGAAAACAGACCACCACAAGAGAAGGTACACATATTTACTTTTGATCTAACTTGATCTGTTTAGTTTTTTCAAGTAAAACAACATTTTGAAATAGGTGAGGTCAAGGTCAAGCTGAAGGGGATGCAAAGGGCTGGTTTGAGAAGTATGTTTTCATGGGATGGCTATGTATGAATCCACATGTCTACTAACACGTTGCTGAAGTGTTTCTCTTTTTAGGATTAACATTTTAAGCTCATGTGCAGGGGGGAAGGGGGGGGGGGTCCAATACATGCAAAGGAACGTCAAGCAAAAAAAAAAAAAAAAATTGACCTTCAAATTTTGCTGAAAAACTAAACGTTGAAGACAACTAAAATATTAAATAGTGCTATTTATTTCAAATTTGGTTAATATATTGAATTGTTTATAATTCTGTTCCAGGGATTGAGAAGGAGGGCTTCCTGTTGAGAGATCATGAGGGCCCCGCTAAACGTTTCTCTAAGTAGGTGGGGGGGGGGGGAGGTATTAACGATCAGGTAGAGCGTGGTGTCTAAGGGCGAAGAACCTGCGGGTGTCAAGGGATGGAACCCCCAGAAGCTCAGGGGTATAGGCATTTAATTAGGGTCAGATGAGCATATAAAGGCATGGGCCTTTGCCCCCCCCCCCCCGAACTACAACTTGTTGGTGTGTCAATATTGTTTCTGAGATTTTAGAAGAACACATGTAAAGCTTCAATCAAAAGAGGGGGCCAGATGGCCCCATCAGTATTAAACACTCTCTCGTTACTATACCAATCTGACTATACTATCCTTTGGCGTCTGACATTAAATGCCATCGAACTAAGCTTGAAACATGATGACAGCGGTGAAAGTTTGTAAATCCATGTAGGAAAGTGTTTGTAATACACCTATAACTCTATTATGCGTCTGCATACCGTGTTATGAACTGGAATTCACCCGTTTACTTTGAGAGTCAACTCAACGTATAGTCAGCCCCACTCATGTAAGTTTTTGTAGTGTTACTTGCATGCAAAGCATTGAAATTCGAGATCTCTGTCTGAATTGTTTGCTGTGGTGTACAACATGCCTGACACTGTGTCTCCTGAGGGTACTGAGGATGATTTGCAAGGGGCCCATTTCGTAAAGCCTTCTGTCCAACCCCCTGGTCATTTCCATGCGGCTGCGGGAAATGTAGGTCTAGTTGAAGGGTGGAAAATCTGGAGACAGCAATGGGACAACTACACTATTCTCACAAACCTCTCCAAACAACCAGATCGGTACCAAACTGCACTACTACTGCACAGTGTGGGACAAGATTGTCTGCGTGTCTACAACGGCATGAAGTTTGCTAATGCCGCTGAAAGTGTGAAATGCTCTGTGATACTGGATAAGTTTGATAAACATTTCCTTGGTGAGAGCAGAGAATTTTTTGAAAGATTCAAGTTCAATCAACGCAGTCAGGAAGATGGTGAATCTATTGAACAGTATGTGACAGCTCTGCGTACAATGAGTAAGACGTGTGGATTCTGTGACTGCATGAATGACAAATTGCTCGTTGATCGTGTTCTACTGGGAGTACGTGATGATCGTATGCGAGAACTACTCATCTCCAAATCTGATCTTGACCTCTCTACTGCCATTGATGTTTGTAAAGCAGTTGAAGCGACGTCTACTCACATGAAGGCGTTGAAAAGTGAGGAAATCAACAGGGTGAATCGAAAACCTTTCCCTAAACATGCTAAAACTGGAAGTGGAAAGCAGAAGTTTGTAAAGCAGAAGCCGAAAGAGCTCAAAAAGTGCAAGTTCTGTAATAAATCACACGAAATGAAGAAGGAATGCTGCCCTGCATGGGGTCAAAAGTGCAATGTGTGCCATAAGCCCAATCACTTCAAGGGATCTGCAGTGTGTACTTCCAAGAGTGTTCACCAACTCGAAGATGATGAGTACTCCTCCACTGAAAGTATCAGTGTTGTACAGATAAATACAGTAAGTCCTGAAGATGGACCAATTTTTTGCAACATGCTACTAAATGGTCGAAGAGTACAGTTCCAGTTGGACTCTGGAGCAACAGTGAGTGTTCTCCCACAGAAGTTTCTGTCTGAAGAAGATGTAGTGAGAAATGAATGCATCCATCTCCGGATGTGGAACCACTCTCCGCTACTAAGTGCTGTGGGAAAGTGCAAAGTCGTGACAAGGAATCCAGCTACTGGAAAAAAGTACAGGATTGACTATGTCATAGTTAAGGAGGATCTGACTCCACTGCTAAGCAAAACAGCTTCTGAGAAGATGCAGCTTATCACTGTTCACTACGAATCTATGGAAATAGTCCACAACATATTTCCTGAGAATGTCTGCAACCTAGCTCCAGAGAATCTTCACAAAGAGTATCCTGTGGTCTTCTCATCCACTGTGACTGGTACTCTGCCGGGGAACGATGTTCATCTGACTGTTATGGATGATGCTACCCCTAGTGTTCGTCCTGCTAGAGTGATACCAGAATCCTTGAGAAGTATTGTGAAGGATGAACTTGATGCACTGCAGACAAGAGATCTGATTGAGGAAGTAAGTTCTCCAACTGACTGGGTAAGCCAGATGGCTGTTGTACAGAAGAAATCTGGTAAAGTGCGTGTGTGCTTAGACCCTAGACCACTCAATCTCGTGCTGAAAAGAGAACATTATCCTCTGCCTGTTCTCGATGATATCCTGCCTCAACTGTCCAATGCAACGGTCTTCTCCATCTGTGATCTCAAAGATGGATATTTGCACTGTGTTCTTGACGACGACTCAAGTCTGCTAACTACCTTTGCAACGCCCTGGGGAAGGTATAAATGGAAACGTCTACCATTTGGCTTGAAGGTTAGCAGCGAAATCTTCCAAAAGAGACTTCATCTAGCACTGGATGGTCTTCAAGGGGTACGATGTGTGGCAGATGACATCATAATCTGGGGTAACAGTGATGCTGAGCATGATACCCGACTACAGAGTCTTCTACAGAGATGTCAAACTGTTGGCATAGTGTTGAACAAGGAGAAATGCCAATTTCGACTGAAGGAAATCTCGTTCCTAGGCCACATAGTATCCAACTCTGGACTGAAAGCTGATCCATCCAAGATCGATGCAATCCTGAACATGAGTTCTCCAACCTGCAAGGATGACATCCATCGCTTACGTGGCATGGTCAATTATTTGGCCAGGTATCTGCCCAAACTTTCTGATGTCATGAAGCCTCTCAATGACTTAACCCACAACAACTCTGCGTGGACTTGGGACTCCAACCATGACAAAGCCTTTAGGTTGCTGAAAGAGATGCTGATACAAGCTCCTGTGTTGGCGTTCTACAACCAAAGCAAGCCACTTCAAATCCAAACTGATGCCAGTGCTACAGGGTTAGGTGCTGTGATGCTACAGGATGGTCAACCAATAGCATATGCCAGTAGGATGCTGAGTGATCCTGAGACCAGATACTCTGTTATTGAGAAGGAGATGCTAGCAATAGTCTTTGCACTGGAAAAGTGGAACCAGTTCACTTTTGGTCGTAAGACAACAGTATATAGTGACCACAAACCACTGGAGTGCATTGTGAAGAAGGCCCTGGACAAAGCTCCCAAACGCCTACAAGGAATGTTACTACGCGCCATGGCGTATGATGTTGAAGTGAAATACCTTAAAGGGAAGGACAACATCTTGGCTGATGCACTAAGCCGTGCTTCTCTTCCGTATGAGAGCGGACAGCATGATCTAGAGGTGGTGAATGCTGTCAAACTCTTGTCTCTCCCTGATGACAAGATAGCTGAGATAAAGAGACAGACTACCCAAGATCCAACTCTCTCCCAGCTCAAAGACACCATACTTGATGGGTGGCCAGACAACAAGACAAAGCTTCCTTTGTCACTGACTCCATACTTCAGTTTCAGAGATGAACTTTCGGTGACTGATGATCTGATTTTCAAGGGAGAACGGCTGGTAATCCCTAAGCAGATGAGGCGACAGATCAAGGAGGAGTTACACATTGGCCACAATGGAGTCGAAGGAACTTTGAGAAGAGCCCGTGAATATGTCTATTGGCCAGGTATGAACAAGGAGATAAAGGAGTGGATCCAGACATGCGAGACCTGTCAAGAAAACTCAGTCTCTCAACCTGCCCAACCTTTGATGTCTCATCCTATCTCTGACAGGCCATGGTCAAGAATTGGAATCGATCTCTTCCATCATGATAACGAGAACTATCTCATTATGGTCTGTTACTACAATTTCTTTGAGATAGAAAAGCTACAGAGGACGACTGCCCCCGCAGTTATCAAGCGACTGAAACGTCACATCGGACGCTATGGAGTGCCAGAGATCATTGTCTCAGACAATGGACCTCCTTTCTCTTCAAGGGACTTTGCTGAGTTTGCCAAAGAAATGGGAATCAAGCATAACACCATCTCACCTCACAACAGCAAGGCAAATGGCAAGGCAGAGTCTGCTGTTAAGACTGCCAAAAGACTGCTTACCAAATGCAAGGACACTGGAGATAACGTTGATCTAGCCTTACTCAACGTTCGTAATACACCAACTCAAGGTACCCAGACCAGTCCTGCGCAAAGGTTCATGGGTAGACGAACACGTACACTACTACCCACCACAACTCAGTTGTTGATGCCTGATCGTGACTCAGGACCTGATGTCGAGAAACTCAATTCAAACTAGAGACGACAGGAGAAGTACTTCAACAGAAATACAAGGAAGCTCAAGGATCTTCCACTTGGAGCAACTGTACGTGTGAAGCCATACAACCATGGAAAGAAATGGAAGAAAGCGGTGATCGTGAAGAAACTAGACGATCGCTCATATGAAGTTCGCTGTGATGGTCAAACACTTCGTAGAAACAGAGAACATCTCAGAGCGACCTCATCCACGTCAGATACACTTGATCCTATTCCCAACATGTTTAACTGGGAATGCCAGGACAACAACCAACCCAAGGTGAGGACTACAGAGCAGCGTCAATCTACCACTACAAGTCCTGTGAAGTTTCGCGGTGATGGTACATCTGAGACGCTTGACGAGAACAACACAAGCTCGCTGAGACGTTCAAACAGACAACGTCGAGAACCGCATAAGATGAAAGATTTCGTAACATTTTGAACACTTAAAAAGAGAACATTCGCGAGATAGGTGAATGACATCACTTCATCTCACTCTGTTTGGACATTTGAACTTTTTTTTAAATTTGAAGAAACTGGACTCTAAACACAATCCCAAATCTTCTGACACTATGAAGACTCACAAGAACTCAAAAGGACTCTGATATTTTTTGCTTTGAAATATTATTTTGTGCAGTTATATGATTGTAAAAGATCTCATAAACCAATCTTTTGATATACTTTAATCTTTTATCTGTTTTGGAACCAGGTTGATATTGACCTCCAAAATTGAGACATTCTCCGGCACAAAGCTCAAAGAGGGGAGGATGTGTCAATATTGTTTCTGAGATTTTAGAAGAACACATGTAAAGCTTCAATCAAAAGAGGGGGCCAGATGGCCCCATCAGTATTAAACACTCTCTCGTTACTATACCAATCTGACTATACTATCCTTTGGCGTCTGACATTAAATGCCATCGAACTAAGCTTGAAACAGTTGGCGGGAAAATTGCAACTGATATCCCCCTTCTTTTCTTCTTCCTCTTTTTTCCTTCCCTTTATCCCTCTTTACTTTTTTTCTTTCCCTTTCCTTCCTTCTCTTTTACTTTTTGATGGGGGGACGGGGAGAGGTTACAGCTGGGAGGCAAGGCCCTTTCGGCCCCCCGATCTCCTTCTTTTCCCCCTTTTCTTTTCTTCTTCTTTCTTTCCCTTTCTCTCCTTTTTCCCTTCTTTTCCTTCTTTCTCTCTCTCTTTTTTTTTTTTTTTTTTTTTTGCGGGGGGGGGGGGGGGGGGGGGAGGGCCAAGGCCCGCTCATCCCCCCTGGGATCCGTGCCTGCCTGTGAATGTGATACTCGTAGTCGTACAGAGACTTGTAGCTATCTAACAAATTAAAACACGACCCCCCCCCAAAAAAAAAAAAAAAAAAATATTCAGTCTAGACTACATCGTATAGTATACAGGAATACATGTACGTATAGTGGTGCCTGTGTGTTGCTTAAACTCTTTGTTGGCTTAGCCTAATTTGCCTCTACTCTAGGCTCTATCTTTGAATTTTTGTTTGCTGTAAATACGATTAAGGTTTTCTCTGTCATATATAGATCTAGGTCCATATCTATTTTGCTTTTTTTTCAATTTGATAGAATGAACAGTTACGAGACATGGATCTAGATCATCTAGAGGCTGTAGATCAACTAGATCTGGATCAAGAAATTGAATATAAATTTCAGTGTTAGATAATGAAGGAGGGCTTTTTAGGTAAAGAGAAAATCCAAATTAAAATAGAACAGTTAATTCTGCAAATGCTCATCAATGTTTAAATGATCATGCTCATTTCCTTTTATTCTAAGAATTAAATCCCCCCCCCCCCTCTCTTTTACAGGAAAATGTACAGAGAGACTTGTCGCAGTTAATGCAGTACCAAATGCTTGCTTTCTTGGAGTATGTGCTTGAAACAAGAATTTCCTGGAGAAAACAGACCACCACAAGAGAAGGTACACATATTTACTTTTGATCTAACTTGATCTGTTTAGTTTTTTCAAGTAAAACAACATTTTGAAATAGGTGAGGTCAAGGTCAAGCTGAAGGGGATGCAAAGGGCTGGTTTGAGAAGTATGTTTTCATGGGATGGCTATGTATGAATCCACATGTCTACTAACACGTTGCTGAAGTGTTTCTCTTTTTAGGATTAACATTTTAAGCTCATGTGCAGGGGGGAAGGGGGGGGGGGTCCAATACATGCAAAGGAACGTCAAGCAAAAAAAAAAAAAAAAATTGACCTTCAAATTTTGCTGAAAAACTAAACGTTGAAGACAACTAAAATATTAAATAGTGCTATTTATTTCAAATTTGGTTAATATATTGAATTGTTTATAATTCTGTTCCAGGGATTGAGAAGGAGGGCTTCCTGTTGAGAGATCATGAGGGCCCCGCTAAACGTTTCTCTAAGTAGGTGGGGGGGGGGGGGAGGTATTAACGATCAGGTAGAGCGTGGTGTCTAAGGGCGAAGAACCTGCGGGTGTCAAGGGATGGAACCCCCAGAAGCTCAGGGGTATAGGCATTTAATTAGGGTCAGATGAGCATATAAAGGCATGGGCCTTTGCCCCCCCCCCCCCGAACTACAACTTGTTGGTGTGTCAATATTGTTTCTGAGATTTTAGAAGAACACATGTAAAGCTTCAATCAAAAGAGGGGGCCAGATGGCCCCATCAGTATTAAACACTCTCTCGTTACTATACCAATCTGACTATACTATCCTTTGGCGTCTGACATTAAATGCCATCGAACTAAGCTTGAAACATGATGACAGCGGTGAAAGTTTGTAAATCCATGTAGGAAAGTGTTTGTAATACACCTATAACTCTATTATGCGTCTGCATACCGTGTTATGAACTGGAATTCACCCGTTTACTTTGAGAGTCAACTCAACGTATAGTCAGCCCCACTCATGTAAGTTTTTGTAGTGTTACTTGCATGCAAAGCATTGAAATTCGAGATCTCTGTCTGAATTGTTTGCTGTGGTGTACAACATGCCTGACACTGTGTCTCCTGAGGGTACTGAGGATGATTTGCAAGGGGCCCATTTCGTAAAGCCTTCTGTCCAACCCCCTGGTCATTTCCATGCGGCTGCGGGAAATGTAGGTCTAGTTGAAGGGTGGAAAATCTGGAGACAGCAATGGGACAACTACACTATTCTCACAAACCTCTCCAAACAACCAGATCGGTACCAAACTGCACTACTACTGCACAGTGTGGGACAAGATTGTCTGCGTGTCTACAACGGCATGAAGTTTGCTAATGCCGCTGAAAGTGTGAAATGCTCTGTGATACTGGATAAGTTTGATAAACATTTCCTTGGTGAGAGCAGAGAATTTTTTGAAAGATTCAAGTTCAATCAACGCAGTCAGGAAGATGGTGAATCTATTGAACAGTATGTGACAGCTCTGCGTACAATGAGTAAGACGTGTGGATTCTGTGACTGCATGAATGACAAATTGCTCGTTGATCGTGTTCTACTGGGAGTACGTGATGATCGTATGCGAGAACTACTCATCTCCAAATCTGATCTTGACCTCTCTACTGCCATTGATGTTTGTAAAGCAGTTGAAGCGACGTCTACTCACATGAAGGCGTTGAAAAGTGAGGAAATCAACAGGGTGAATCGAAAACCTTTCCCTAAACATGCTAAAACTGGAAGTGGAAAGCAGAAGTTTGTAAAGCAGAAGCCGAAAGAGCTCAAAAAGTGCAAGTTCTGTAATAAATCACACGAAATGAAGAAGGAATGCTGCCCTGCATGGGGTCAAAAGTGCAATGTGTGCCATAAGCCCAATCACTTCAAGGGATCTGCAGTGTGTACTTCCAAGAGTGTTCACCAACTCGAAGATGATGAGTACTCCTCCACTGAAAGTATCAGTGTTGTACAGATAAATACAGTAAGTCCTGAAGATGGACCAATTTTTTGCAACATGCTACTAAATGGTCGAAGAGTACAGTTCCAGTTGGACTCTGGAGCAACAGTGAGTGTTCTCCCACAGAAGTTTCTGTCTGAAGAAGATGTAGTGAGAAATGAATGCATCCATCTCCGGATGTGGAACCACTCTCCGCTACTAAGTGCTGTGGGAAAGTGCAAAGTCGTGACAAGGAATCCAGCTACTGGAAAAAAGTACAGGATTGACTATGTCATAGTTAAGGAGGATCTGACTCCACTGCTAAGCAAAACAGCTTCTGAGAAGATGCAGCTTATCACTGTTCACTACGAATCTATGGAAATAGTCCACAACATATTTCCTGAGAATGTCTGCAACCTAGCTCCAGAGAATCTTCACAAAGAGTATCCTGTGGTCTTCTCATCCACTGTGACTGGTACTCTGCCGGGGAACGATGTTCATCTGACTGTTATGGATGATGCTACCCCTAGTGTTCGTCCTGCTAGAGTGATACCAGAATCCTTGAGAAGTATTGTGAAGGATGAACTTGATGCACTGCAGACAAGAGATCTGATTGAGGAAGTAAGTTCTCCAACTGACTGGGTAAGCCAGATGGCTGTTGTACAGAAGAAATCTGGTAAAGTGCGTGTGTGCTTAGACCCTAGACCACTCAATCTCGTGCTGAAAAGAGAACATTATCCTCTGCCTGTTCTCGATGATATCCTGCCTCAACTGTCCAATGCAACGGTCTTCTCCATCTGTGATCTCAAAGATGGATATTTGCACTGTGTTCTTGACGACGAC
Organism: Strongylocentrotus droebachiensis; assembly: GCA_035222895.1. Lineage (NCBI taxonomy): Eukaryota > Metazoa > Echinodermata > Echinoidea > Camarodonta > Strongylocentrotidae > Strongylocentrotus > Strongylocentrotus droebachiensis. The sequence continues at coordinate 57,498 of JAVYIG010004616.1, forward strand.
TCAAGTCTGCTAACTACCTTTGCAACGCCCTGGGGAAGGTATAAATGGAAACGTCTACCATTTGGCTTGAAGGTTAGCAGCGAAATCTTCCAAAAGAGACTTCATCTAGCACTGGATGGTCTTCAAGGGGTACGATGTGTGGCAGATGACATCATAATCTGGGGTAACAGTGATGCTGAGCATGATACCCGACTACAGAGTCTTCTACAGAGATGTCAAACTGTTGGCATAGTGTTGAACAAGGAGAAATGCCAATTTCGACTGAAGGAAATCTCGTTCCTAGGCCACATAGTATCCAACTCTGGACTGAAAGCTGATCCATCCAAGATCGATGCAATCCTGAACATGAGTTCTCCAACCTGCAAGGATGACATCCATCGCTTACGTGGCATGGTCAATTATTTGGCCAGGTATCTGCCCAAACTTTCTGATGTCATGAAGCCTCTCAATGACTTAACCCACAACAACTCTGCGTGGACTTGGGACTCCAACCATGACAAAGCCTTTAGGTTGCTGAAAGAGATGCTGATACAAGCTCCTGTGTTGGCGTTCTACAACCAAAGCAAGCCACTTCAAATCCAAACTGATGCCAGTGCTACAGGGTTAGGTGCTGTGATGCTACAGGATGGTCAACCAATAGCATATGCCAGTAGGATGCTGAGTGATCCTGAGACCAGATACTCTGTTATTGAGAAGGAGATGCTAGCAATAGTCTTTGCACTGGAAAAGTGGAACCAGTTCACTTTTGGTCGTAAGACAACAGTATATAGTGACCACAAACCACTGGAGTGCATTGTGAAGAAGGCCCTGGACAAAGCTCCCAAACGCCTACAAGGAATGTTACTACGCGCCATGGCGTATGATGTTGAAGTGAAATACCTTAAAGGGAAGGACAACATCTTGGCTGATGCACTAAGCCGTGCTTCTCTTCCGTATGAGAGCGGACAGCATGATCTAGAGGTGGTGAATGCTGTCAAACTCTTGTCTCTCCCTGATGACAAGATAGCTGAGATAAAGAGACAGACTACCCAAGATCCAACTCTCTCCCAGCTCAAAGACACCATACTTGATGGGTGGCCAGACAACAAGACAAAGCTTCCTTTGTCACTGACTCCATACTTCAGTTTCAGAGATGAACTTTCGGTGACTGATGATCTGATTTTCAAGGGAGAACGGCTGGTAATCCCTAAGCAGATGAGGCGACAGATCAAGGAGGAGTTACACATTGGCCACAATGGAGTCGAAGGAACTTTGAGAAGAGCCCGTGAATATGTCTATTGGCCAGGTATGAACAAGGAGATAAAGGAGTGGATCCAGACATGCGAGACCTGTCAAGAAAACTCAGTCTCTCAACCTGCCCAACCTTTGATGTCTCATCCTATCTCTGACAGGCCATGGTCAAGAATTGGAATCGATCTCTTCCATCATGATAACGAGAACTATCTCATTATGGTCTGTTACTACAATTTCTTTGAGATAGAAAAGCTACAGAGGACGACTGCCCCCGCAGTTATCAAGCGACTGAAACGTCACATCGGACGCTATGGAGTGCCAGAGATCATTGTCTCAGACAATGGACCTCCTTTCTCTTCAAGGGACTTTGCTGAGTTTGCCAAAGAAATGGGAATCAAGCATAACACCATCTCACCTCACAACAGCAAGGCAAATGGCAAGGCAGAGTCTGCTGTTAAGACTGCCAAAAGACTGCTTACCAAATGCAAGGACACTGGAGATAACGTTGATCTAGCCTTACTCAACGTTCGTAATACACCAACTCAAGGTACCCAGACCAGTCCTGCGCAAAGGTTCATGGGTAGACGAACACGTACACTACTACCCACCACAACTCAGTTGTTGATGCCTGATCGTGACTCAGGACCTGATGTCGAGAAACTCAATTCAAACTAGAGACGACAGGAGAAGTACTTCAACAGAAATACAAGGAAGCTCAAGGATCTTCCACTTGGAGCAACTGTACGTGTGAAGCCATACAACCATGGAAAGAAATGGAAGAAAGCGGTGATCGTGAAGAAACTAGACGATCGCTCATATGAAGTTCGCTGTGATGGTCAAACACTTCGTAGAAACAGAGAACATCTCAGAGCGACCTCATCCACGTCAGATACACTTGATCCTATTCCCAACATGTTTAACTGGGAATGCCAGGACAACAACCAACCCAAGGTGAGGACTACAGAGCAGCGTCAATCTACCACTACAAGTCCTGTGAAGTTTCGCGGTGATGGTACATCTGAGACGCTTGACGAGAACAACACAAGCTCGCTGAGACGTTCAAACAGACAACGTCGAGAACCGCATAAGATGAAAGATTTCGTAACATTTTGAACACTTAAAAAGAGAACATTCGCGAGATAGGTGAATGACATCACTTCATCTCACTCTGTTTGGACATTTGAACTTTTTTTTAAATTTGAAGAAACTGGACTCTAAACACAATCCCAAATCTTCTGACACTATGAAGACTCACAAGAACTCAAAAGGACTCTGATATTTTTTGCTTTGAAATATTATTTTGTGCAGTTATATGATTGTAAAAGATCTCATAAACCAATCTTTTGATATACTTTAATCTTTTATCTGTTTTGGAACCAGGTTGATATTGACCTCCAAAATTGAGACATTCTCCGGCACAAAGCTCAAAGAGGGGAGGATGTGTCAATATTGTTTCTGAGATTTTAGAAGAACACATGTAAAGCTTCAATCAAAAGAGGGGGCCAGATGGCCCCATCAGTATTAAACACTCTCTCGTTACTATACCAATCTGACTATACTATCCTTTGGCGTCTGACATTAAATGCCATCGAACTAAGCTTGAAACAGTTGGCGGGAAAATTGCAACTGATATCCCCCTTCTTTTCTTCTTCCTCTTTTTTCCTTCCCTTTATCCCTCTTTACTTTTTTTCTTTCCCTTTCCTTCCTTCTCTTTTACTTTTTGATGGGGGGACGGGGAGAGGTTACAGCTGGGAGGCAAGGCCCTTTCGGCCCCCCGATCTCCTTCTTTTCCCCCTTTTCTTTTCTTCTTCTTTCTTTCCCTTTCTCTCCTTTTTCCCTTCTTTTCCTTCTTTCTCTCTCTCTTTTTTTTTTTTTTTTTTTTTTGCGGGGGGGGGGGGGGGGGGGGGGAGGGCCAAGGCCCGCTCATCCCCCCTGGGATCCGTGCCTGCCTGTGAATGTGATACTCGTAGTCGTACAGAGACTTGTAGCTATCTAACAAATTAAAACACGACCCCCCCCCAAAAAAAAAAAAAAAAAAATATTCAGTCTAGACTACATCGTATAGTATACAGGAATACATGTACGTATAGTGGTGCCTGTGTGTTGCTTAAACTCTTTGTTGGCTTAGCCTAATTTGCCTCTACTCTAGGCTCTATCTTTGAATTTTTGTTTGCTGTAAATACGATTAAGGTTTTCTCTGTCATATATAGATCTAGGTCCATATCTATTTTGCTTTTTTTTCAATTTGATAGAATGAACAGTTACGAGACATGGATCTAGATCATCTAGAGGCTGTAGATCAACTAGATCTGGATCAAGAAATTGAATATAAATTTCAGTGTTAGATAATGAAGGAGGGCTTTTTAGGTAAAGAGAAAATCCAAATTAAAATAGAACAGTTAATTCTGCAAATGCTCATCAATGTTTAAATGATCATGCTCATTTCCTTTTATTCTAAGAATTAAATCCCCCCCCCCCCTCTCTTTTACAGGAAAATGTACAGAGAGACTTGTCGCAGTTAATGCAGTACCAAATGCTTGCTTTCTTGGAGTATGTGCTTGAAACAAGAATTTCCTGGAGAAAACAGACCACCACAAGAGAAGGTACACATATTTACTTTTGATCTAACTTGATCTGTTTAGTTTTTTCAAGTAAAACAAAATTTTGAAATAGGTGAGGTCAAGGTCAAGCTGAAGGGGATGCAAAGGGCTGGTTTGAGAAGTATGTTTTCATGGGATGGCTATGTATGAATCCACATGTCTACTAACACGTTGCTGAAGTGTTTCTCTTTTTAGGATTAACATTTTAAGCTCATGTGCAGGGGGGAAGGGGGGGGTCCAATACATGAAAAGAAACGTCAAGCAAAACAAAATAAAAAAATTGAACTTCAAATTTTGCTGAAAAACTAAACGTTGAAGACAACTAAAATATTAAATAGTGCTATTTATTTCAAATTTGGTTAATATATTGAATTGTTTATAATTCTGTTCCAGGGATTGAGAAGGAGGGCTTCCTGTTGAGAGATCATGAGGTGCCTTGAGGTTCCAGTCTTGATGTTCTGCCCCTTTCCTCAAAGCGATGGCCTCTTGTGCCTGACATATTGGGAGCAAAGCACAATGGACTGGTAATTCATAATGAATATTACAATGTTTTTTTTTAATCTGGTAAAGAAACAGATAAATTCATAGCAAGTGAGCCTGTCATGGCATTTCGAGTGACCCAACATTTGCTCCTGCAACGACTGCTCAAGGCTTTATTTGTCAAATGTGTAGGGTTAGGCCGAGGGTTGCAATTGGGATTGAGGTTAGGTGTAAGGTTGGGGTTTGGTCTAGTGTTGGATCCAGGGATGAAGTTAAGTATTTGGATAATAGTGTAGGAAATTGATGTTGAGCAAATGTCTTGAGGAACAAGTGTCATACAATCAGATTTTCCCGGTGCTGGTGGAGCTGTATGTATTGATACTCATCATTGGCAGTTTAAAAATCTTCCTTTGTATTAGTAAACTAAAAATACGCTGACCCCCAGTTTGTGAAACGTGTACCTGATTTTTACGACATGCTCTATTGTTTAGTGGTTTTGTTGTAACACAAAATGAATTCTTAATCTTAATCCTGGATCCATAGCTAAACGTAATATTAACCCTAAAGCTAATCTAAAACCCTATCACAACTTGAGCAATAACCATATATCTTGATGAAATAAAGCTTGTGTTAAGCATTGGCAGACCCAAAGTCAGGTTATCCTAAATTCCTTTCTACATACTGCTATTGTATAAAGTTGATATTTAAGTACATAACATCCCATTGCAAGTTCTAAAATTTCTGTAAAAACCTTACCCTGCTGCAAAAAAATCTGCACCACCCCACTCTTACATGCAGGCCCCGCTAAACGTTTCTCTAAGTAGGTGGGGGGGGGGGGGGGAGGTATTTACGATCAGGTAGAGCGTTGTGAAATTGGCGTGGTGTCTAAGGGCGAAGAACCTGCGGGGTCAAGGGGTGGAACCCCCAGAAGCTCAGGGGTATAGGCATTTAATTAGGGTCAGATGAGCATATAAAGGCAAGGGCCTTTGCCCCCCCCCCCCCGAACTACAACTTGTTGGCGGGAAAATTGCAACTGATAGAGCATGAATTATTACCTGCAACTCTCAACCAATACACCCTTGCCACCTGCAATCCATCTCAGTTTCACAATATATTCTTTAAACAACATTAACTGAAGTTCAAAATTTTGATTAGTGATTAAGAAAGGCTACAAAGAATTGTATTCTTTTTTCACACTTGTATAAAAGAGGGGGAGGGGGGGGGGGGCAGCCTAGCAGTACAAGATCTAATTATTTTATATGATTATATCCTGTTGTCCTGGGGGTAGATATCCCAAAACCTGCAAGTGTGATAAAGAAAAATATGTTTGTGTACTAAAAGTGAAACAAAAACAAATCACTGGAAACTTTTGGTTGTTAATAACTCAAAAGTTACACTCAAATCAAAATGAGGTTTTCACAGCTTAAAGTTTAAGGATGTAAATTCTATGCCATTTCTATGAATGCTAATTGCTATTCTTAAAGCCCCACTGTCCTACTTGTAGCTACTTGCTAAAACTTCCCCAATTGGTGCCTGTTGGTCCCCATGATCCTCTCTTTCTTATGTTAGTTGAGAGCTGAGTTGATGAGATAGCCACCTGTCAGTGACCTGGCTGGGTGGTCTAATCCCTTCTGGCCCAGTAGTATTGACGGTCTTTAAAACAATGGTCGGAATGTTTGATTAGATCTTTTACACAGACATGTAGTATATTAGTAATAAAATACATGTTTGGCAATATGGTATTTCATTTCAGACCATAATGAGAAGTAATATTTTAATCTGGGATTTCTCGTTGGCACGGAAAATAAGGAATGTACTCCTGTCGAGCAAACAGTGAATTTATATAAAACTAATAGCCCTTTGAAGATTACTAGAAGAAGAAAAACAACAAGAAATAAGAAAAAGAAATATACTTGTGATGTGAGCTTTAGATCTTAAAGTGCTTGTAACAATATTGGACTTTTTTTCCTCTTTCAATTAACATTTTATTCATGAACAGCTGGCTTATTGGAATTGGTTACAACGATGCAAGTGGACTTGTCTGTAGTAGTTGCTGAAGAGGAGCAGTCAGCATAAGGAGCGTGTGCCTCCAAAACAACGTGGGAACTTCTCCCAAGTTCATCTCAAATCACAAGGCTCTTCAGGAATCAAGATGTAACAATGGAGGTTGAGAAGGAGTTTCCGACCCTCCTGATTTGGACTACTCGCTATATACATTCTCAATCAATGGATTGTAGCACTTCTGCACAAAACTCAACAAGTCATGATTGAGAAAAACGCAACAAATACTCGGTTAAGCATTGATTTATGTAACTGGTATTAGGGTAGGTTTCAGCTTGGTAATTTTATATTAACTATGTCACAAAAGAACCTCATTGGTCCTTATGGTTCCACGCCACAAGCTGCTCCCTCCCCTGTTTCGGTATACCGTACCCAGACTATCAAGAGATCAAATGAATTAAAATCCACACTTGATTACAAATGAATTGATCTTTTAAATATTGTCATCATTTCAGGGTGGTTTTGGTTACGGGTTAGTGTGAGCTTTCTGTGCGTAAAATTGAGGGTACTTCGTGCCGAGATCAGTGGATGGATATTTCATGTACAATGCAAGAGAGGTGTCTATCTTCATTGGAATTCAGGATGTGAATTCCAATGAAGATGGCTTGTTTATAAGGAGAGAAGCAAGATAGATTGATGTAAACTTAATGACATCAGGGAATGTTTGCCTGTATTGTTTGAATGACACGGATATTGAATAACGTGAAGTTAAGTGGAAAGAATGGCATAATATATTCAATTTGTACACCATCCTATTGAATTTTTTTTAAACAGCATTTGTGCACAGGTCTATGGAAAACCAGTAGGTGGCATATACGATAAGATCATTTACCGCAGCTCAAGGAGTACCGTAGATATCACTTACCGCAGTTGCTGCTATTTGTGCCCACATGCATATTAATATCAAGCAGTTGAAGCTAAAACTAATATAATCTAATTAACAGGGTTTTTTTTCCAATTATCATAACAAGAGAGAAAAACATACTTTTATAATAACTTCCATTATTATTATTTGATCCATGAGACCGAGTAGTCCAGCCCTCGTGAATCTGTATGTTCTCCAGATTTCATTGTCAGGGCATATCAGGGGGCGGATCTAGCTTTTTGCTAAGGGGGGGGGGGTTGACCCTATGACAATGCAGAACATCGCCCACGAGCCGCATAGCGGCGAGGCGATTAACGCATTTATAAGATGAATTTTCTTTTTTTTCTCTCTGTCTCGCTATCTCACTGCATTATAAATTTCTAATTTTCACGCCGACATCAACATCTCTCACCATTAAACAGTTCTCTCATTTCCTTTCCTTTCTCTTTTGCTCTCTCTCTCTCTCTGAACTCTCGTGTTCTGTTTCCAGATTTTTTCCACATATGATTCCATTTATCCAACCATATATATGCACACTAAAAAGAAAAGATATGAAGGGAATACTGTATATAAGATAATAAACATGTTTAATTTATTCATTTTCTTACAACAAACTAATATGTTTACAGATTATAACATTGATGGTCAAATATTAAACACAAATGACCTCATCTGCTACTTCCATTTGTAGATTACTTTTTTCTTTAAAAAATTCAACAAAGCATACTTATGCTAAATCTGAGCACCATTTTTTTTCTCCAGGGAATGTATTGTATCATGACCTGCACCCTTATTATAAAACACATTATAAAAACATGCCGATTTCTTAAAAAATAAAAAAAATTACCTATGACTCAATGATTGCAATTTTTTCCAGAGAAACAATACTGTACGATAGTATACAGCATCCTTTAGTGTGATGGTTACTCCGTGGTCCACACACGCACCAAAGTATATCTTTTATTAAAGGTACTATGTCCCATTTGCAGGCCAAAAAAATGAAAAAGTTAAATTCCAACTGCATTTGAAAGATAATACTAATTTAGAACTTCCCTAAAAAAGGTGGGGCTTGAAAATGTCTTCAAGTGGGAAAATAACGACTATTAGTTGTCAAATCGACTTTAGGGCTATAGAGCCCAACAGTAATAGTCTTGATTTTCAGACAATTGTACCGAATGGTCATACGTTTTATGCTGCGCAAAGATTCAATCAGTTTAATCTTGGCCATCACAAGAAGTGGGTTATTGATGTAGACAAATGCTCATGTACCCTTTACAACTCTTTTCATGTATGTTATTACTAAAGAAGAAAAAAAGCCAGTCAGTCACTCAATAGTGTCTAACAGTGAAGTCTAGCAAGTAAACGGGTTTCCTTGCATAATTTGAATATGAGGACACTGCTAACGTTTAAATTTCACAGATAGGACATACATGACATATTCATAATTCCTGCAAGTTCTACAGAATTTGAGGTTGGCTGCAAAAGGGATATAGTACCTTTAACAGTTGCTCGTTATATACCATATATAAATCATACTCGTAGGCCCATTCCCAAATGTTATAATTATTATCAATAAACAGAAATTGATAAAAGATGACCCCTCCTCAAAACTCTTATATTCCAAAAGTTTGATCTTGGCTGACAGGTGGTAACTTGAGTACTTGACTACATCTTATTTGCCCTATAGACGCATACTTAAAATGGATGCCTTGGCAAAGCCTCAGTTTTATAAATGATTGCTTGGCTTAGACTGCCAATGAACATATTTCTTGTTTTTATCTACACCATTAACTTTTCTCCACATCGTGCTGTTAGATTGAGATGCTTTGGTGTGATATACTTAATTTTTTACATCATGTTTTTAATGAACTCCTACCTTGCTTAGTTATGCAGACATTGGGCACTTTTTTTAAAACTTGCGATAGCAGTGAAAAGGATGTGCATAAAAGAAGAGGCGGGATATCCATACTACTACCATGTACTACTACAAGATGGGTAAAATTGCATCATTGTATTATACCTTGGTTCCTGGTTACCTCTCCTTGGTAGTTTGAAAACTATGTTTCAGTACCGGTAATCATTGTAATAGTGTTTCCGTTTCATGGTGTCACTGGTGTGGTTGTGTGTATGAAGGCCAAATTTTCTATTTTCCTGTTTCGCCTGTCTACAATCACTAAACAATTTAAGCTGAAATACAGGGCCTAATATACAAGGTGATTAAAAAATTAAACATACTGCTTGCAAGGTGAAGTTACACGTACTGCTTGAAGAGAATTGGGCACCAACAAAATAGGCACTTTCTGGAAAAAAAGGGCACTTACAAAGGGAATCTCGAAGCAAAATATCAATTTTTTTTAGACAATGGTATATACCCCTACATTGTGATTACATTATCAGGGACGATTTCAACATTTGTTTCTCTTTATACACCATACCCAATCCTGATGGGATTATAAGCACATTCTCACAATGGAAGACTGGAAAGACCTTTAATAAGTAACGTTATTATGTCATCTATAAATGCGAGCGAGCTTTGGGGGAAGTTACTCTTAGTCGCTTGAAATTAGGGGAGCGTTTAATGATGAGAGGAAAAGGGGACACTAAAGGGATGAGAGGAAAAGGAGCATGTGTCATGTAAAAAGGCAATTATCAGAGGTGAAAATGGGGCACTTCTTAGACCTACAGAAAGATGCACTCACCAGGAATGAAAAAAGGCACTTATGAGAATGGGAAATGGCATTTTTCAACGGAATAGGGGCACCCATCAGATTTTGATAGGGGCATTTATGAAAAGGGGATAGGTCCCTTTGGTATTGGAAAGGAAAAGAGGCACGTATCATTGTTAAAAGGGAATTTATCAAAAGGTGAAAAGAGGTACTAGTCTTATTGGGTCTGAAAAGGGGCACTGACCAGATAATAGATATGAAAAGGGGCACTTAAAAAAAAAGGAAAAAGTGCAATAGTTTTAAAACAAGGGAAACGCTCTTGGCGGTCTCGCCTGCATTATGCAATTTGAAATGATGAAAAATTGAGGTCGGAACATTATTTATAGGCAGGGTTGCCCATTAGCAGGCCCCCCAAAAATGAAATCCTCTGAATATAATCATCATTTTGAAGTGAATATTGACTAAGAATCATCAGAAGAATTATTTACTATTAATTCTACCACGATCGATAACTTGAATGAAATATGAACAAATTAATTAAAAAAATTGATTTATTAATTCTCATATTAATTAAGTTGTGAAAACATAATACAAGTCTACTGGAATTTGTGTCATATGATTATTAATTAAGTTAACTTGAATGAAATATGAACAAATTAATTAAAAAAATTGATTTATTAATTCTCATATTAATTAAGTTGTGAAAACATAATACAAGTCTACTGGAATTTGTGTCATATGATTTGTGATACTTGATAACCCTTGGGTACAAGTTTCATGGAATTTCATGGAACAAGCAATTTTGAAAATAGGCTAAAAATTCAAAATCTTGATGTTGATGCCACAACAAAGTCTAAGTTTCTTGACCTAAAATGACCTTTGCCCTTAACTTAGTGACCTGACATTCTACTCACATGATTGGGGATACTTGATAACCCTATAGTCCAAGATTCATTGACTAAGAACTTAAACTATCAAAATTATATCAAAAATTCAAAAACTTAACCTTCGGTTAAGTTTTCGATGATGATGCCACAACATAGTCCAAGTCTATTGACCTGAAATGACCTTTGACCTTGACTTTGTGACCTGAAATTCTAATCACATGATTGGGAATACTTGATAACCCTATAGTCTAAGTTACATTGACTAAAAACTTAAACTTTGAAAATTATATCAAAAATTCAAAAACTTAACCTTAGGTTAAGTTTTTGATGTTGACGCCGTCGCCGTTGCCGCCACCGTCACCGGAAAAGCGGCGCCTATGTCTCGCTTTTTGCTCGCAGGCGAGACAAAAAGGGAGATGCAGATCAGATTTTAATAGGGGCATTTATTGGAGGTGAAAGGGGGCTATTATGAGAATGGGAAAGTGGCTCTTTTTAAAAAGAAAAAGAGGCACATGTTAAAGTAAACAAGGCACTTATCAGAGATGAAAAGAGGTAATTATGAGAAGGGTAAGGGGCACTTATAATCAGAAAAAAGAGCATTTATTAGGAAGGAAAAGGGGACGTGTCAAATAAAAGTGGCAGTTATTAGAGACAAAATGGGACACTCATCGGAGATGAAAAGAGCACTGATCAGGAAAGGGAGGGGCACTTATCAAAGTAAAATGAGTATCTCTCAGATTTGAATAGGGGCGAATATCGGAGATGAAGGGGGCACTTTTCAAAAGTGAAAAGGGGCATTTCTCGTAGTTGAAAAGGGGCACTTACTAGAGATTAAAAAGGGCACTTATGAGAATGGAAAATGAACACTTATTGCAAAGAATAATGGGAACTTGTCGAAGGATAAGGGGCACTTATCAGAGGTGAAATGGGGAAGGGGCACTTTTACAAATTAATAGTGGAACTTGTCAAAGTAACATGGCACTTTACCTATGTGAAAAGGCCATACAAGGGGCATTTAGGGGGTACTTGAAAAAGTAGGGGGGGGGGCACTGACCCCTCCCCCCTGGCTAACAACATATCTCCGCCACTGGTTATGAGGTTTATAATACCAAGGTTTTGATACCCAGTCGCAGCTCCAGCAGTTCATTGAAGAGGCTAAGTAGAACTTCATAGTCCATACTAGTGTACATGTATGTCTGTTGAATGAAAAGAGAAGAGAATGAAAGTAAAACATTGATACCTACATCATACATGTATCTCTGTTGTAACATAAAAAATGTCTTGCATGTACATTGTAGGGCTAGGCAGGGGTGTCGATTTGTATCCGTTATTGGGGGACGATAGGTGCCAAAATATTTTCGGCAATGGATCAAAGCACCCAAGAGGTAGAAGCGTGTGGGAGGTTGCACCCCCTCCCTTCCAAGTTATTAACTTTTTCAATTCACCCTCAATAAAGATAACATTTGAGAGAATATAAGAGTGGTAATAAAATTAATAACATGCTAAATGTTAGTCCTGACTCTTGCCTGCAGTGTAGGCCTACCCAGGGGCGTCGCTAGAATTTTTTCAGTGGGTGGGGGGTGTAGAGGCCAACGATTACCGACAAAACTTGCCACCAATTAACGACAAAATTAAATGTCCCAATATCTACAAATTTAACCCTATAAATCCGGGGCCGAAGGCTAATTTTTTTTTCCTATGGACTATCTATAGTACTTGCGTATGCGCAAATGGTCTTTTTCCTAGACGACATAATAATACAAATTATTTCGTCAACCTAATCAGCCTCATAGCTATATATTTTAATGCAGGCGCGGAGCTAGGATCTTATTTTAGGTAGGGGCGGTAGTGAGCAAGCGAATCACTTAAAGAGCGCGCGAAGTGCACTCATTAGGGGGGTGTGGGTGATAGGCCTCCGGCGCCAAGCGCGGAAGCTTATAGACGTTTCCTTAAATTATTAAGAAAAGAAGACGATTTGCTGTACCGTTCTCGACTGTTAATCCTTGTGTGAATTCAGTTCTCCCCTTCCTGCGCAAAGCGCGGAAGTTTTGCGTTTCATTTAATTATTAGAGAAAGCAGACGATTTGTTGTACCGTTTTCATAATCCTTGTCTGAATTCAGTTTCCCCCTTCCCGCAAGAAGCGCAAAAAGTTTAGACGATTGATTTAACTATTATAGAAAGAAGACGATTCGTTGTACGTTCGCGACTCTTAAACCTAACTTGTCTGAAATCAGTTTCCCTCCTCCCACGCAAAGCGCGGAATTTTTCGGCGTTTTATCGAAATATAGTGAAGGGAAGACGATTCGTTGTATCGTTGTTGACTCTTAATCTTTGTTTGAATCTAGTTTCCCTGAAAATTTTAAACCTCTGATTTCTTTAGCTGATATTATAGGAAATTGAAACTTCGAGAAATACAAGTATTGTAGTTGTTGGGTAGAATATGAATATGCCCATATGGGTAACACATGGGGAAAATCTGGGTTAACCAGAATTCAATTTATTCTTGTCTCATATACGGTCGTCTCATTTACTTCCTTTTCTATTTATATTATGTATGTATTATGAAAATGAGATAGCAAAATGTGTATATTGATGGTCATCTTGCGAGTAATAACCGTTGACTACTCTCATCATTAATTTTTCTCTTTTTCTTTTTTTTTTTGATGGTGAATTATTGGGGGGGGGATGATTGTACAGGCCATCCCCCCCACCTGAAATATTAGGGGGGGGGGATATATCCCCCCCCCCCCATCCCCCCCCCCCCCGGGATCGACACCCATGGCATTGGCCTAGGCCTCAAATTTTCTCATATGGAATCATACATAGCCATCCCATTAATACATACTTCTCAAACCAGCCCTTCGCATCCCCTCCAGCTTGGCCTTGACCTCACTCATTTCAAAATTTTGTTTTACTTGAAAAAACTAAATTTGAAATAAATAGCACTATTTAATATTTTAGTTGTCTTCAACGTTTAGTTTTTCAGCAAAATTTGAAGGTCAATTTTTTTATTTTTTTTTGCTTGTCGTTCCTTTTCATGTATTGGACCCCCCCCCCCTTCCCCCCTGCACATGAGCTTAAAATGTTAATCCTAAAAAGAGAAACACTTCAGCAACGTGTTAGTAGACATGTGGATTCATACATAGCCATCCCATGAAAACATACTTCTCAAACCAGCCCTTTGCATCCCCTTCAGCTTGACCTTGACCTCACCTATTTCAAAATTTTGTTTTACTTGAAAAAACTAAACAGATCAAGTTAGATCAAAAGTAAATGTGTACCTTCTCTTGTGGTGGTCTGTTTTCTCCAGGACATTCTTGTTTCAAGCACATACTCCAAGAAAGCAAGCATTTGGTACTGCATTAACTGCGACAAGTCTCTCTGTACATTTTCCTGTAAAAGAGAGGGGGGGGGGAATTTAATTCTTAGAATAAAAGGAAATGAGCATGATCATTTAAACATTGATGAGCATTTGTAGAATTAACTGTTCTATTTTAATTTGGATTTTCTCTTTACCAAAAAAGCCCTCCTTCATTATCTAACATTGAAATTTATATTCTATTTCTTGATCCAGATCTAGTTGATCTACAGCCTCTAGATGATCTAGATCCATGTCTCGTAACTGTTCATTCTATCAAATTGAACAAAAAAGGCAAAATAGATATGGACCTAGATGATAGATCTATATATGACAGAGAAAACTTAATCGTGTTTACAGCAAACAAAAATTCAAAGATAGAGCCTAGAGTAGAGACAAATTAGGCTAAGCCAACAAAGAGTTTAAGCAACACACAGGCACCACTATACGTACCCCTGTATACTATACGATGAAGTCTAGACTGAATAATTTGTTTGTTTTGTTTTTTTTTGGGGGGGGGGGTCGTGTTTTAATTTGTTAGATATAGCTACAAGTCTCTGTACGACTAAGAGTATCACATTCACATGCAGGCACGGATCTCAGGGGGGCCGAGCGGGCCTTGGCCCTCCCCCCCCCCACACGATCCCCACCCGCAAAAAAAAAAAAAAAAAAAAAAGAGAGAGAGAAGGAAAAGAAGGGGAAAAGGAGAGAAAGGGAAAGAAAGAAGAGGAAGAAGAAAAGAAAAGGGGTAAAAGAAGGAGATCGGGGGGCCTAAAGGACCTTGCCTCCCAGCTGTAACCTCTCCCCATCCCCCCCCCCCCCCATCAAAAAATAAAAGAGAAGGAAGGAAAGGGAAAGAAAAAAAGTAAAGAGGGGATAAAGGGAAGGAACAAAGAGGAAGAAGAAAGGGGGATATCAGTTGCAATTTTCCCGCCAACAAGTTGTAGTTCGGGGGGGGGGGGGGGGGCAAAGGCCCATGCCTTTATATGCTCATCTGACCGTAATTAAATGCCTATACCCCCGAGCTTCTGGGAGTTCCACCCCTTGACCCCCGCAGGTTCTTCGCCCTTAGACACAACGCCAATTTCACAACGCTCTACCTGATCGAATACCTCCCCCCCCCCCCCCCCCCACCTACTTAGAGAAACGTTTAGCGGGGCCTGCATGTAAGAGTGGGGTGGTGCAAATTTTTTTGTCTACCCCGTAGTACCCCCCCCCCCCCCCCCCGTTTTTGCTCATTTCGCCACTGCCGGTGTCACTATCACGTACCAATATTTGGCTTGCATAATTTCAAATTTGGCCCCCCCCCCCTAACAAATCCTGGATCCGCGCCTGTTCACAGGTAGTCCAATTATTTACTGGTCTGTAGGCCTAGAACTTGAAGTCTAGGCCTCAAATTTTCTACTAACTATCCCGGTATCTGGTCCAAATTTTGGAGCTTGTTCACAACTCATGTCAACTACTCATGTCAACTGTGACCATGCTTTTTACTGTTAGCTATTAACTAACTTTCTTCTGACCCAACTATGAAAGTAGTTGGACCTAAAAGTAACAAAAAGCTTGGATCATTGATGCAGCTAGCGCTAGTGAACTGATCTGCCGGCTGCCAGCTGCCTATATAGAACCTATACTCGCGTATCTAATTTGCAGAGAGGGTCTCGCCCGAAAGTTTGGGCCAAGGATCAAGGAGAGACTCGCAAATCGCAATCGAGCTGAAATATTTCTCACGACGATAAATAACGAATCAAAAGTTAGAGTGTAAATTACTCCTAAATTCATCAGATATAACCATTTTAAACCACTTCATAATGTACAGACAAATCAGCAGATTCATACTATCGTTAGATATGTTTATAAATATGATTCAATTTACGAGATTTGAACGTAATTACAGCTGTACTCACCATCAAACTTTCAAAGAAAACCTCGAACCCTCACTCTGTGTGGGTGACGTCATATATTAAATATGCATAGGGTCTACAGCGAAAGTCTTGTCTTCAGATCAGGCAATCGTACATAAAAACTTCCATCACAGATAGAAAAATTTCTTATTAAAATAATGAGGATGATTACCGTTATCAATCATTATACCCAAATCTGCATACAAATAAGAAGGAGAATAGTGATACAGAGACTTATTTACCGCTCGTAGGATTTCTGATAAGAATGCACAAAGAACACAAAATGGAAAGGTGCCTGGAATAGAGGATAATATGGGCAGTCAAGCTCATGAATATTCATATTATGGGCGTTACCAACCATTGTCATTTGCATACACAATCATTATTTAATATATAATGGAAATGCGCTTTTCATTATATATTATATAATGGAAATGCGCTTTTCATTATATATTATATAATGGAAATGTGCTTTTCATTATATATTATATAATGGAAATACGCCTTTCATTATATATTATATAATTGAAATGTGCTTTTCATTATATATTATATAATGGAAATACACTTTTCATTATATATTATATAATGGAAATGTGCTTTCCATTATATATTATATAATGGAAGTGTGCTTTTCATTATATATTATATAATGGAAATACACTTTTCATTATATATTATATAATGGAAATACGCCTTTCATTATATATTATATAATGGAAATACACTTTTCATTATATATTATATAATGGAAATGTGCTTTTCATTATATATTATATAATGGAAATGTGCTTTTCATTATATATTATATAATGGAAATACGCTTTTCATTATATATTATATAATGGAAATACGCTTTTCATTATATATAAATAATGAAAGTGTGAATTGTAATTATTTATAAATAATGAAACGTACTTTGTCATTATTTATAAATAATGAAGTATGAATTGTAATTATTTATAAATAATAAAAATGTGTAAAAAATTATATACAAATAAAAATTTACATTTTCTTGCATTATATGTAAATAATGGTTATTATTTGTTAAATAATGATTATATAACATATAATTTGTCTATATAATTGTTTTACAAACGGCGCCTCATATAATATCCCCCAAAAAAATATATGCATCAAATAGCATCCTACATATTATCCTTCAGAATAATGTCTTATATTAGATAGCTTAGACAGATACTAATATCTTGTAACCTCTGACAGAGGCAGACGTGTGTTTGTGGTGCTCCGTAAATTCCCATATTTTGTGCGTTTATAGTGCACTTTCTTTTGACTGTTATACATCTACGTCTTAGAAATTTTCCTGTGATTGTGGACATTTCACTCTTTTCGACGGTATGTGAACATTTTCCGAGATATATTCGTTTTTCGTCAATTTTAATCCAGTTTTTTAGCGAATTTATATTTCAAATTTGAACACTCTGCGTAGCATCAAAACAATTGTGCGCAAAAATATTGCGCCATACTAGTTAAGTTACGCAAAGGACCAGCAGATACCAACGCAGCAACGTAACCATGGAAACTTTACCAACAAATTTACGTGGACTCCGCGTGAAGCAACTACGTGCTGAGTTACAGAAAAGAGGTATGCATACAAACGGAGTAAAGTCGATCCTTCTTGAAAGACTAGAAAATGCAGTAGGCCTAGACGAAATAAGGAACACTAATGCCGCTGGTGATGTAGATGAAGATATTGAAAAGCCAGATGATGTCTTCAATGATGACGCAGACTGCCGACAACTACTGCATAATGTACTGAGTGAAATGAAAGGCTTGAATAGTAGGCTACATACTATCGAGAAGAAGTTCAACAATCTATTCGAACAGCATACTTCTACTTCTACTTCTACGACGATACTCAGCAGGATCCATAAGTCAGGATGTAGTGCAAGGGAGAAGGAGAAGGAGAAGGAGAAGGAGACGAAGAAGGAGAAGGAGAAGGAGCAAGGGAATCTGAGGGCACAACAACAAGTATCTAGGCCTACCACCAAATATTTCCCGACAATTGCTACGCATAACCGATTTGAAATACTATCCGAGATCACGGAATCAGACAACAGTGCCAAGAGTGTATCAATGCCAATTGAAGATCAACTTCGTGACTACAAGGCCAAGCACCTGAAGTTGTTCTCCAAAACCAACATCACCCATTCTGAAGTTATCTCTGATGACGCAACTGATGACAGCGACGCAACTGTTGACAACGACGCAACTGATGACAGCTCAGACCGATCTTTGTCAACACCTACTAGTACTACTTCTACTTCACCACCATACCATGAGCAGATGGAGGGATACCGCCACCGACATAGTGTGATCCGCAACAAACGAGATGTAGTTGTGGTCGGTGATTCCATGATAAAACACATCGACGGAAGACATCTCTCCCGCAGCAAGAATGTGAGGTGCGTCTCTTTTCCCGGTGCAAAAGTGAGAGACATATTCACCTCTTCACCTTGCGAGTTTCTCAAGCCAGGGGGAGAACTGATCATCCACGCTGGCACCAACAACATCTCTGAGGGTGCTGGTGAAGTTTGCCACCAAATCACAGACCTCGGCAAGTCTGTTGCTGCCGAGGGGTTTAACGTCTCAGTCTCTACGATCATCCATCGTAGAGGGGAGAGTGAAGCGGACAAGAAGCGGGTTGATGAGATCAACTATCTGATGGAGTTGGCAGCCAGCGAGAACAGATGGGGCCACATCATCAACAATGATATCAGCGAGCAGCATCTCGGGCGTGATGGCGTTCACCTCAACAGAGCCGGTCAACGAATCTTGGCAGGCAACCTGAAACGCCTCATCAACAGTGCTGACCAACCGACAACACGAGGCCATGGCTGGACTCAACGGTCGTCCGATCAAGTTACAGGCAGTGAACCTGGAGCAAGGCGGCATCAAGCCATCTACCGAGAAAACCAGAGTCTTCATTCTGATGAGGAGAAAAGCAGCCCCGTAAAGTCCTACGCCGAATCTGTTTCTGGGAGATCTTTGGATTTCAGTGCAGTCGATCAGAGGTCACGACCGAAACCAGCCTTCAGACCATCCAAGGTGGACATGAAAGACTGGGCGAAATATCTTCAATTTGTAAGAAGGGTATTGAATTAAGTGAAAGTTTGACAAAATCTAGTGATGATCCGAAAATTATAGTTGACGGTCGAAAATATAAGTTCCCTTGTGGGAACTGTGATAAGCCAGTCAAATGTAATCAACACGGCCTTCTGTGTTCTTATTGTAAAAATGGTTTCACACTAATTGTCAAGCTATCAGTTTTTCAGAGTACCGCAGGTTATATTATGAATGCCCTGATGAGAAGTGGAATTGTTTAACATGTTGTCTGCCATCTTTTTGTGACTCATTATTTAACGACGATTGTTTAGAGAAAGAAAGCCAAAACGAGGATAGACTAAAAGAAAACTATTTTAAGATAACGCGCGTTACACCTGAAAAGCAAGCGATAGCAAGAGTAATTCAGCCAAACCTCAGAGATGAAAACACTTCTCTTTATCAAGAATTTGAAGAAAAGTTTAAAGTTAAAGGTCTTCATTTTTTACACCTTAATGTGAGGTCTATTCTAAACAAGATATCGGAACTTAGAATTCTTTTTAAAAGAAAAAGGCTGTCTATTATTGCTTTCACTGAAACATGGTTAAACAATTCCATAAATGATGAAGAAATTGAAATAGACGGATATAAAATCATACGCCATGATCGATCCTCTGGCTCTGGAGGTGGTGTATGTTTCTATATCAGAAATTATATTGCATTTAATATTATGGATGCTATAAGTACTGGAGATACGGAATCCCTGTGGATAAATTTGCTTATACCAAGATCAAAACCAATTGTTGTTGGTGTTCTGTATCGACCTCCGAAAAACAATTTGTTTATCGAGAAATTGTCCAATATTCTTGATACATTAAAGAAGGATGACGAAATAATTCTTTTAGGAGACATGAATATTTGTCTTCTTCGCAAATCGCCACTGGCTAAAAAATATATTGACTTGTTGAGTCTTCATGGGTTTAGTCAACTCATTAAAGACGCAACACGCGTTACACCTACATGTTCTTCTCTATTGGATCATGTTGGTTGTACCAAAGAAAATAAAATAAGTCAAAGTGGTGTCATTGATCTAGGTATTAGCGACCATTATTTTACTTTCTGTACACGGAAAAATGTTAGACTGGCTATAGGTCATCACAGGACTAATGATATCAGATCCATGAAAAAATATACAGAAGAGTCTTTCAATCTTCAACTATCTGTTGTTGATTGGTCACGAATAACTGACTGTACAGATGTAAATGAGGCATGGTCAATATTTCAACATGTTTTTATCTCAAATTTGAATATGATAGCGCCACTGAAACGGATAAGAATAAAACAAAGATCAGAAACTTGGGTGACTAAAGATATTCTTTCCCTAATTCAAGAGAGAAATATAGTATACAAAAAATGGAGGAAAAGAGCAAAAGATGAGAAGCTCTATAAAAGATACAGAGTATTAAGAAATATGGTCCAAAGAGAGGTGAAAAAGGCTAAACTCGATTACTTACAAAACAAGATAGAAGAAAATAAACAAGATTCGAAAAAACTTTGGCAGAATCTAAAAAGCTTAGGATTGAAAAATAAGAAGCGAAAAGAACAAGAATCTGTCATTAAAATTGATGGGGAATTATGTCATGATAAGATGGCCATCGCTGATGAATTCAATTCTCATTTCACAAATGTGGCTGCCAAATTAGTAGACAAACTCCCCCCTTCCAAAGACTTTTTCAGCGCAGACAATGATTGTATTCGTGACTTTTACGAAAGAAAAGGTGTACGTGAAAACAGCTTCGAGTTATTACCAATCAGTGAACAATTTGTTTTCAAAGAGTTACGTAAGTTGAATGTATCAAAAAGTACTGGGTTAGACTTGATTCCAGCTAAATTTCTAAAAGATGGTGCGAAGGTTTTATTTAAGCCTCTAAGTTACTTAATGAACCTATCTATCTTGACGAGTACTTTTCCAGAAGATATGAAAATAGCAAAAGTGATTCCACTTTATAAAAAGAAAGATAAAACTGATGTTAGCAACTATAGACCTATTAGTGTTTTAAGCGTAGCATCAAAGATTCTAGAAAAATCGGTCTGTGTTCAAATTGAAAGATACTTCAAAGAAAATGATATAATTTATGAATTTCAATCTGGTTTTCGACATGATTATTCGACTGAAACATGTTTAATTCATTTGACTGATTATTTGAGGAGAGAAACTTCCCAAGGGCGCTTTGTTGGTATGGTGCTCCTTGATCTGCAAAAAAGCTTTTGATACAGTTAATCATTGCGTCTTATTGAAGAAGTTACAACTAATGGGTTTTGATAAGGCAAGTTTAGATTGGTTCAGATCCTACTTATCTAATCGGCACCAAGTAGTGGCCATTCATGATATTCGTTCCAAACTAATGCCTATAACATGCGGTGTTCCTCAGGGAAGTATTTTAGGCCCAATTCTATTTTCAAGTTATATAAATGATATGTGTACTTGTATAAAAGACTTCAAACTATTATTGTACGCAGATGACAGCGTACTACTCTATTCAAATCCTGATCCTAAATATATTGAGGAAAAGCTCAGTGAACAGCTGTCTACGTGTGTCGATTGGATGACTGATAATAAGCTTTCTTTACACTTGGGAAAAACAGAAAGCATTTTATTTTGTTCTAAAAGTAGTTCTAAAAAGTCATTTGAATTCAAAGTGAGACACAATAATCAAGCAATCAAGAGAAAAGAGTCTGTGAAGTATTTAGGCATTGAGTTGGCTAGCGCAATTTCATTTTCATCTTTAGTAGAATCAGTTGTAAAAAAAGCAAATTCTCGTCTGAAATTTTTGTACAGATATCAAAGTTGTATGGATTTAAAAGCAAGACGTACACTCTGTTTTGCTCTTATTCAATGTTTATTTGACTATGCTAACCCTGCATGGTACAGTAACATAAACAAGTCAGATCAAAAGAAGTTGAAGATTATACAGAACAAAATGGTGAGATTTATCAACTGTTCTGGTCCAAGAACTCATGTTGGCTATAGCGAACTTTCTAAAGCTGGTTTTCTTGAAGTCGACCAAAGATCAAAACAACTCGCATTGCATCATGTGCATAAAATATATCATACTAGGTCGAATCATTATATTCGATCCAACTTCGATCTTGTTACTGACGTACATGATTATAATACAAGAAATAGACGATTCAACTTTAACTTACCAGAAAGAGTAGGTAGTATTGGAAATTCGTTTTATTACAATGCCATAAAACATTGGAATTCCCTTCCCAATGGTGTAAAAGAAATAGGAAACTATGATCATTTTAAGAGGAAATTAAAGGAATACCTAATACTTGACAGTCAGAGAAGAGAAGTGAATGACATGTTATATGATTGAAATTGTTATTCTTCTGTCGGTTCATACTTTTTCATGTTGTATATACTTATGTTTTCGTACGTTATAGAAATTCTACAAATTCATCATTATTTTCCTCTTCTTCCTTCTCCTCTTTTTCTTCTTCTCCTTCTTCTTTTTCTTCTTGTACTTAATATCATTTCTATCATCAGTTTAATGTTGTTATTATTATCTTTAATAAGTAGTTCTTTTAATTTTCTTATCTGTCTGTAAATATTACTATTTTAATTTATTAATTGTATACATGTCTGTAAGGGACCCCACTGGAAATAAGCTCTCGAGCTTTCGTGGGTTATCCTGTTCAAGCTGACTTATTTTTGATCTGTTATTATTGTATATTGTTGTATGTTGGAAGCTTGTCGAATAAAAATCAATCAATCATACCGAGATGTGATTGGTCCAGAGCTCGTCACGTGATATCAATTGTGAGGATCCAAATTGTTATATTTTCCTGGCCGGTCACTTTTCGGTGTTATATTAACCAGCTGGTGAAATGAATATATTTTTAATCAATGCATGTCGCCCTCTTGAGGACTGTATGTCACCAATTACCATAGAGATATATACTTAATTATATATCTCTATGCCAATTACACACATTACACCATTACCGAGGGTCATTTAATTTTTTCAATATTTTTTTTTCATGAACTTTTTTTTCCCTTGAAATTATTTTTTCCACATTTTCTTTTTTTCCCAAAAAACGCTTTTTTGGGTAATTTTTTTTTTCCCCCGAAAAATGCTTTTTTGGGTAAGATTTTTTTTTTTTTTTTTTTTTCCCCAAATTTTGTTATAATTTTTTTTTTGTAAGGTTTTTTTTTCTTCCTTGAACTATCTCAACAGATTATTTTTCCGTAATTTCCGAAAAAAAGGGGATTTTTTTTTATTCGGGCAAACAATTTTTGGACCCCCCCCCCCCCCCAACAAAAAAAGGGCTATCTAATATAACAGTTATTGACTGGCAGGGGGTATATAACATTCTTTGGACCTGAAGGGAGTTATATTTCCCCTCGTGACCATATTTTCCCTCAGCGCTGCGCGCTTTGGGAAAATATAACCACTTGGGAAATATAACTCCCTTCAGCGGTCCAAATAATGTTATATTACACCCCCTGCCAGTCAATAACTGTATAATATAAGTATAGAAGATTATGAAAAATTGCATGTAACTTCTCCAATTTATGATACCTTTACAAAACAACTGTCTGGATAATATAAACAACCTGTTCGGACACACAACGTCTGGTTTATAGTTCAAAAGAAAACAGAACAAAAAGAGGGACATTTTTGGGCGAATTAATGACAAGTAATTTTGTTTCTTCCCCCCTCCCACCACCTCCACCACCAACAAAAAGAAACATCAACAACAAACCCCTTCCACTCGAAACGGAGGAGGTTGCTGGTTGGGGGGCACTGCGGTGGTATTGGTAGAGGCTTTGGGAGTTTGGGTAGAGGTCAGGATATGGTTCGGGGAATCCCCTTCTGCGGAATGCATGAGTTACGAGCGCGCGCCCGTATTGACCTTTTACAAGTTTGAAAGATCAACGCGTTTTTCTTCTCGGAATTAGCAGTTTTAACCCGTTGTTAAATCCAGGCTATCTGCAGCCGAAGGTTCCTGTCAAAATTAATGAAAACCGATGATTTTCAAAAGTTAGAAGCACTGCAGAAAACAAGGCTTGGACTCAATATCAAATAACTAGCTTGTGTTGTGTGAGGTAGCTATCCAAGCCTGGCAGGCGTATGCTACATGGGACCCGGCCCCCGACTCTCGGGGGAAGATCATCGTCAGCTACCCGCTATTCCATTCGCCGCCGCTCCGTACGTACGTAGTTCCTCGGCCACTGACCTCTCTAGCTCTAGTAATAACTAGTATGGAATGACCGGGTGCGGATGCTGCAGAGCCTGAACTTGAATGTTGAGCCCGAGCCGACGCTTGAAGTTTACAGTCTTACTCTTAAGCCTTCACTTGTATTGACTTGAGACAATGCAATTTGAGTATTGAGAGCTAGAGGTGAGATTTTAACTGTCATGTGCATCGATTACATCAATACATGATCATGCAATAAAATTGCAATTAATGAAGGTCTTCATGGTCTTAATTACTCTTAGACTTTACTTTAAATTTGTGTGCTTGCATGTTTCTTTGTTTTAATTTTGTTTTGATATTTTGAATTAGTTTTGTTCTTTCTTTTGTTTTGTTTGTTGTTGTTTTACTTCAATTTTCATTGGCCTGTATCATTCAGTTATGAATATATAGGGTCTACGCTGCTATTTCCAATGACCTTGTAGTTGTACATGTACATTTGTATCAGTGCAAAAGTATCTCCCAAGTGATGCATTAATCTCATTAAAACAAATGCTAAAGAATAGACTGAAACCTATTATTATGACGCAAATAATTCATGCATTCGATGCACTCTGCACTACTATACAGTACTGGCCAATGAGTAGTGAATATGATTGTGATCCCACAGCTATGGTTTGGAGGCTGCAAGGTTTGGGCAGAGTTTGGTTGCTTTCTTTGTCTCTCTCAGCCTCTGCATATTGTATGGTCGCTCATTGCCACACATGCAATTTTGCACAAAACCCTACATGTAGGCACCACTTGGTGATAACTTTGGTGGAGGCACAATCGCTTTGCAAATTACCCCTTTCCGGTCTTGATTAGCTCCATGACTACCCTTTAAAGGTAAAGACCAGTTTTGGAATCGCCCCAATTTAAAAAAATGAAATGGAAGCTCTTATTACCAATAATGTGAAAGAATATCTTTTGACTAATGATGATTACAAAAAATGCCGGGAAACTGCCTAGTAATTGATATATTTGGTAAATTAGTTTATCTATTGGTATGTGAGAGACAAATGCATATGTAGTAGTCCCATATACATCTTTCTGTGTACAGTGCTTGTAACTTTACCAAGACTGGGCCAAATTTCTTATCATTTTGTAATTTGATGATTCCAGAACCTTGCATTACACACCAATACTTATATGCTAGATGATCAACCTTTTCTGATCGATTCCACCCCGTTTCTTTCACAATGCAATCGCATGACCATAACTGGTCTTTATCTTTAAACACCAGTATAGATCAATCTTGCACTGGAAACAGACAATAAACTTGAAGCCTTTGGTATATATCTATACCATTGAAAGACAATACTAATTTAGAACTTCCCTCAAAACGAAAGGGCTTGAAAATGGCTTTGAGGGGGAACATAATGACCATTAGTTGTCAAATCGAATTAAGGAATTTCAATCACCTAAGTAATAGTCTGATTTTCAGACCCTTTTACGGAATGGTCGTATGCCTTTTACGGAATGGTCGTATGTTTTGTGCTGCACAAAGATCCAATCAGTTTAATGTTGGCAATTGCAAGTAGTGTCAGTGGGTTATTGATATGTAGACAAATGCTAATGTACCTGTTACAGCTCATTTATGTATGTTATTACCAACAACAAAAAAGATGTCAGTCAGTCACTCAATAGTGTCTGACAGTGAAGTCTAGAAGGTAAACGGTTTCCTTGCATAATTTTGAATACTAGGACACTGATACTGTTTAAATTTCACAGATATGACATACATGACATATACATGTAATTCCTTCAAAGTTCTACAGAATTTGATGTTTGGCTGCATAGTACCTTTGAGATGTATACTTTCATTTACTGAAAACTTTCTTAGGTCATACCAATTATAAGAGAATGTAATGTGAGTAACCGTGGAATTGCACATAACAACAATTCTTTTTTTTCTTCAAATACAGTCAATGTAAAGCTCTTGATAAGAGAAATCCAGTGGTGAAAGATGATTTACATGTAGATTGGATACATATTGGTTTATTAAGTTATGGCTCAAAGAAACTCATCTCCTGTAAGGCTTTTGCCATGCTTCTTGGAAAATAATTAACTTTGATCTGCTCAGTGACCTTATTAGAAATGTATACTACTTAAACCCCACTGCACTAGTTTGGCCAGGAGGGATTAGACCTCCCTGCGTGGTCACTGACAGGTGGTTATCTCATGAAATCAGCTCTCAATAAACATTAAAAAAGAGGATTACGGGGGACCAACAGGCACCAGTTAGGCATTGTTTGGTATATAGAGGGCGTAAGTAGCTATAATTAGTGCAGTGGGGCTTTAGAACAAAATACAGCTCTAGATGACATGATGGCTAATTTCACTTCGCGTTGTGAAAGAAACCCATGCACCCTGATTGACAGCTACAAACAAAAATCACAAAATCATTGTTATCTGCCCAAATACAGCATTCATCGATATATATGACCACAAATATACTGAAGGCAGGTCCCAGCCATTCCTCCAAGGATGGGTTTCAGAAGCCCAAAAAATGTTACACTATTATGAAATGGACATAGTGAATTGAAACCCTCATTCCATCTGTTTTATGAACTTAATGTAGATATTTCTGATTATTGTTTTCAGGTATTGTTGCCAATGTCATCACCATTTTCCAGAGAACTACATTTCTGTCAAGTGAGAAAGAGATCTTACGCCATGGATGGATTCTGCCTTCTCTATCTGCTCCTGATCCTCTTAATGAGATCTGGTGACGTTGAAACCAATCCAGGTCCTAACACTGCAGAAAGGTATGCATAACTATACTGTAACTATAACTATAACTATAGCTTATTTCAGGTCATCGCGTCCAGTTGGGTGGTTGCCTTACACGACATTTCATGAAACAAAAGATCATGTGAAGATGCATGCTAAGAATGTGATCTTTAGTAGCTTTGCCACAGGGTTTTCAAAAAGCAGTGGCGGATCCAGGGGGGGGGGGGGCAAACAAATATTTTGGTCCATTGGTTAAAGCACTCGACTCCTGGTGGGTCAGTCCTTTTTTTTTTTTTTGCTGTCGTTTTATTTGATTTTATCACCTTCTTCGACAATTATATCATACAAATCACAAACAATGTAATGAAATGCCTTATTTTGCGTGCTATATCTACATGTATATAGGAGAGGAATGTCAATAGTCTGGTACAACCCTATTGGAAATCTGATTCCTTGTCGTGTATAAAACCTATAGGGTTAATGTCCAAAGTCTGCTACAATATTAAATCGTTCCATTTCTATGATGTTAGTCTCCTTCCCAGACGTTTTTTATTTTTCCAGTTATTCAG
Source organism: Strongylocentrotus droebachiensis (assembly GCA_035222895.1). NCBI lineage: Eukaryota > Metazoa > Echinodermata > Echinoidea > Camarodonta > Strongylocentrotidae > Strongylocentrotus > Strongylocentrotus droebachiensis. The sequence continues at coordinate 85,159 of JAVYIG010004616.1, forward strand.
CCCAGGTACATGCAAATAATGCAATGTTTATGTTTCTCCCATGGACAAAGAATTGTTTACATATGTCTATAACTTCTCTCTTTCTCTATTTATGCAGGAAATATTGAATGCACCGTTTTCCATTGCATCTCTCTCTCTCTCTCTTCTAGCTCTCCCTCTCTCTCTCTCTCTCTCTCTCCTAGCTCTCTCTTGGTCTTCCTCTCCCTCTCTTGCTCTATTGCCTCCTTTTTTTCTATTGTCTCCCGAGCTCTGTCTCTGCCTATGTACCTCTCTTTCTCTACCCTCTCACCCCTCTCACCCTCTCACTTTCCCGCCTCTGGCTCCTGTTCTCCCTCTTTTATGTCTGAGGATATTCCTTAATTTTCTCTAGCTCTTTCCTTTTCTTATTTCACCCCTACCATATTTTCTTATACTATCCTTCCAAGTGCATGCATTCTGATTCTTCTTGTATCCCTCTGTCCAGCTCATGTTTTTTTTTTACATGACTATACCCCATCTCCCTCTCTCCTTGATATGTATCTACTGCCATACATGTCTCCCTCTCTCCTTAATATCTATCTACTGCCATGCATCTCTCTTTCTTCATCTCTCCATATGAGATCCTTAACAAAAACGTCCTTTGGCTCATATTCTCCCTCTTTTATGTCTGAGGATATTCCTTCATTTTCTCTAGCTCTTTCCTTTGCCCTTTGTATTCTTATTTCAGTAATTTCACCCCTACCATATTTCCTTAAATACTATTCTCTCTCCTTCTAAGTGCATGCATTCTGATTCTTCTTGTATCCCTCTGTCCAACTCATGTTTTTTTTTTACATGACTATACCCTGTCTCCTCTCTCCTTAATATCTACATGTATCTACATGTACTGCCATACATCTCTCTCTCTTCATCTCTCCATATGAGATCCTTAACAAAATCGTCCAGACCACCTCATTTGTCTTCATTGACAAATTCTTATCTAGTTCATATTCGTATTATTATTTCTATCATCATCATTATTGTATTTACTGCCAGACTTTGCTTTTGGGGGAGTAATTACCTTTTCCAGAACAATACCGCCGGCCCTCACATGCAATTTCAATATTTGGGGCAATATATTTCAAATGTTAATTTCAAAGGCAATATATATATTCTGATATCCCCAGGTTGTTATATAGCATGCTCGCGCACATGATACAAGCCAATATGATGCACTCTACCTTATATCCTATCATACCCAATTGATTTATTATTCATGTTACAGTACTGTTAGTGAAATGGAGTTCCTGAAGCTGGCCCAGGACATCGCACCATCTTACTTCCATGCTGTTGGGATATCTCTAGGGTTCTCCTATGCTCAACTACAGGCAATCCTGGCTGAGAATTTGAAGAACTACACCAATGCGTTACTGGATATCTTTATGAAATGGAATGTCAAGCAGCAACCTCCACACTCAGACAAACGACAGCTTTTGGCAGACAAACTACGAGAGATTGACTTGGGTGGCCTATCAGACGGATTACTCAGTGGACCTCCAATTCCAAACAGCACAGGTAAGCAGATACTAATTTTTGCTACACCAGTGCCATGTGTTATAAAGCCTATTGATTGATCGTAAAGTTCATATTGAGCGTAAGTCTATGGCTCATCGTGTATTGTTCAAACTTAAGATCAATCATAACTCTTTATTATACGCAGCCCAGAAGACATGGAAAACCATTCATAAAAGTGAAGTCAGTTTTAACATTGAGGTACTGAGTGCTCTGTGTTCTATACATTTGCCACAGTTTACAGAAGTGTCAAATTTGATCAGGCCCCATGCATGTTTTTATAATTTACTAATTTCACTTTGTTAATCCTAGATATTTTTCTGGACACCAATATATAGTACAAGTACTTTGAGTGACAGCAGAATTCAATGTGCATGTTCATGTATTATATATTCTTATTGTGATATTAAAACTGAACTGAACTTAGGCAGAGACATACTGGAGATGCAGTCATATATTTGTCTTAGATGCTGCTTGTATCGTCTTGCATGGTGATGCGGTTGCACCATGTTAGAGAGAGGGGGAGGATTGGGGACTGGGGAGTCCTCAAAAGGACCGTCTCCTGACGACGGATAGTTAACTTGTTTGAAAAATCGAGCCACTCCTACTACCCATCCTCTCCAACCGGTGCTATAGTCCTCCTCAGAACTATAAGCTTAAGAAATATTACCAACAGTCTTTTTCAGGACTCCCCAATCCTCCCCCCTCTCTCTCACATGGTGCAACCATACTGTATATATTTGATTTGTTTTTTCAAAATAAAATGTGTGATTGTCAGGGAAACTTGCACTGCTAAAATGTCCTAGGAAAAATTATTCCAGTGATATTTATCTACAAGTATACCGGTACACAAATTACTCAGATTTTAAATGCCCTTAAAATTGAATGTAGTCATATAAATTCAGACAATCTTGTAGGACTTTTGTCTTTTAGTACATGCACCTAGTCGTAGGTCACACTATCAGTCTCAGGCCTTAACAATCCTTGTAGATGTATCAAGATATGTTTATGTGTAATCTTGTGAATATGGATTATCTTTATATTTTTAGGTGGGCCACCAAGACTGCTCGAACCACAGACCAAACCTCCTTCAGCTGAATCTCAGACCAAACCACTTTCTCCTGAACTGGTTGAGCGGTGTGCAAAGGATTTCAAATTCAAGTACAGGTCAACTGTCTGTAAGATTAGAGCTGATCCTCTCAGTCCTACTTCCATTGTGCAGTTTGAAGACTTGCATACTGATCTCGTCTTACAAGAAGAACATGGAACCGAGAAGCGATTGCTAGATTACAATGATATCCTTAATCTCAAAGTCAATGGAGAGTTCCCCAAGCGGATCATGGTTCAGGGAGAGGCAGGGGCTGGAAAAACTACACTCTGTGCAAAGATTGCCTGGGACTGGATTGAAGGGAGGCATTCCAGTCACTTTGTGTGGGTCTTGATTGTTCCTCTACGGGATTTTAAGCGACACACTATTGGCGAGATTGCAAAGTCTTATCTGGCCAAAAACAATCCAGCAACGGTTTCTCAGATTACTGAGTATATCCGGTCAAATCCTGACAAGGTATTCATCGCATTTGATGGGCTAGATGAAGTCAGTGGCAAAATCACGAAGACAGAATCTTGCGAATCACAGCCTACTGATCAACTTCAGCCATCAAAGCCAAGTGTCCCCTCCTCAGAGGCATGTGGAAGTTCATCTGAGACTGGTGATATTGGACTTCTAGATATCCTTCGTTCAGATCAACTTGCCTCTTGCCCAGTCTTGGTGACCACTCGCCCATGGAGAGCAGTAGAGATTAGATCAGATGGTGATCTAACAAAGCTCTACACATTCATTCATATCCAGGGTTTCAACAGAGAGAATTTGTCAGTTTACATTCACAAATACTTTCCAAAGAATGATGATGAAGCAAATCAGCTTATCCAGTTCATCGGTGAAAATGATGTTCTATCTGAAAACATGGCCCACTATCCTATATATGTAGCCATGTTGTGTCTAATGTGGAAAGAACTTGACAAGCAAAAACTAAAGAAAATGAAATCACTGAAAACTTTTTCTCAGATATTCAAAGAAATGATTGCCTTTCTAAAAGAACATTATGCTCAGAAAGAGGTGAAGAAAGTAGGCAGCCCCTCACTTATTGCCCATTTGAAAAAAATTGATGAGGACCTTGTACCTATTGCCAAACAGGCCCTCAATGGTCTGCTAGAAAATACTTTGATTTTCAGTGAAGATGATTTTGAAATATGCCCAGAATCCAAGGACACTGCGTGTCGGGTCGGGATTTTGTCTCAAGAGGAGAGAATTACCACCACTAACATGGATACACATAAGAGACATTCTCATGTGCAATTGCCAGTCTTCTTCCCTCACAAACTGTTTCAGGAGTATATGGCTGGAGTCCATCTTGCTTCCCTCTATGAATCAGATCGTAATGAATTCAACAGGCTGATTGAGCAAGTAGTGCTGCCAAAGAAGGAGGAGTTTAGGTATCTCCTGTACTTCACTGTGTCACAGAACAAAAGTATTGCAACCCATGTAATGCAGTCTATGCGTCGGGGAGTATACATGAACCAATTGAACATAGATTTCATTGTTGATGTAGCCTTTGAGAGTCTGGACCCAGATGTAGCAGCCTTGGTGAAGGACAGGGTTTCATCAGTGGAGATGCGGAAGATTTCTGAAGAAATGACAGCACACACTGTAGCTGGGTATGCATTTATTGGTCCACATTTGGATGTGGTAAGTTTGATCATAGTTTATTATTCAAAATTAGTTCATCCATTTTTGTTTAAGTTTCTACTTTTACGTCGTTTGCAATGTTCTTACAGTACAACAGTATAATTATTGAAGGGTGCATCAAGGAGGTTTAAACAGTAATAATTTTTAAACTAGAACTGCAATCGGAGAACAATATGCATGAGTTGATGCCCATTTTTTTATTTCTTTGAGCAGAGAAAAGCAATTAGCTGATCCTATGTACAACACGCAGCAAGGCACACGTCGTTATGCATGCATGGTTTTCCATATTTGCGTCACGTAAAGTATAAATAGCGCGATACATTGTAATGCAGGATATAAAATGGCATCTAAAACGTCCCACTTGACTGATTTTCAAAATCTGCTATGAGATGCCTAGAGTTTAGCCATCCAGAAAATACTTGCAAAATTTCAAGATAAAGAAAAACCAAAAAGGCGCAAAAATCATTCTGAAAATTGACGTCATAGCCGGCCGATATGTGTTACAATTGGGCAGAAACCCTTTGAATCTGAATTGTGACCTGCTTCAAATTTTGATTTACTCAAAATTTTCTGAGTGAACATATACTGTGTGACCCCATTGTCATACACGCGAATGTCCTAAAAGCATGTCACGCATTGTAATGTGATGCATAGCAAATACAGTATTTTTTAAATTCACCTTGTGATGATTGACGTCATAAAATTTTACCAAACTTGGCAGGCAGTTGTCTAGTAGGTTGATACATATTATCTACCAAGTTTCATAAACCTAGGTATAAAGTTTGCAAATTTAGCACATGTTGAAGTTATTTAGGAATTTTCCTGAAAAGTATAGTTTTCGAGAGCAATTTTTCGCAAAGTCGGCCAGTGGTAGGGTGCATTTTTAAATTATTTTTTGCTGAAAAGGGTATATCTTGAAGTGGAATGGTATCTACATGTAAATATAAAAAAAGGGTACTGACTAAGCCAGGCATGATGGAGCTATGGCCACATACATAAACACATCCATTTTCAGAACTTTAGAGGTTAATATTCATATCATGTGTGACCATTGATGTGAGAAATGCGAAGATAAAGATGCTGTAAAAATGTCAGACATTGGCCAATATTTAATGTAGCTGTGCGAATATTAAAAAAAATTAACTTGATTTTCATTATTGCAAAGGTGAAACTTTGATTGGACAATTTTATCAAAAATTAATGTTTGGAAACAATCAAAGTAACGATTATTATCAATTACACAACGCTTAAATACAGCCCCGGCATAGCACCTGAAGAGCTCTCCGAACGCTGCTGAGATGTGTGTCATCACAGGTTGGGCATGATTAACTTAAGCAGATCACATCCCATAAAGACTGAACATGATTGCAATGCTAATAATTATTTCTCAAATTATTATGAGTTTATTGAATATAAATGTGATGGCATTTCACACCATTCAAAAAGGGATATGAAAACCGATTCTGATAACTAAAATATTTTGTTTGTAAATACACAGGATAGGGGTTAATGATCAATCAAAGAAACCACACTTTCAATTAGAAAACCTGCTGAATGATAGCATGGACAGCATTTGTTCCCTCCTGAAACGCCAAACATGCTGCGGTGTATGCAGCTTAAAATACAATGGCGTGTTATTTTGTTTACAAGCGATGGATTCCTTATTTTTTTCATCGCTGCATTTTCATCAAAAAAATACCATCTGCAGGATTTAGAGTGAGGCAATAGCGTGACGGTAGTGAAGTAAGAGAATTGATTGAAGAGAAGATGACAAAACAGGCACTGAAATGTGTGAGATGTCATGGGACATCGTCTGCTTGTGCAAATCATGCCCAACCTGTGATGTCACACATCTCAGTAGTGTTCGGAGAGCTCTTCAGGTGCTATGCTGGGGCTGTATTTAAGCATTTTGTAATTGATAATAATCGTTACTTTGAATGTTTCCAAGCATTGAATATTGATCAAGTTTATCCAATCAAAGTTTCACCTTTGCAATAATGAAAATAAAGTTAGTTTTTATAATCTTCGCACAGCTACTTTAAAGAATTTTAGCAATTCTTGAAAGAGTCGATTTTGGACTTAAATTTAGAGTATGAAAGATGGGCAGATGGCCATTTAAAGAGGCCATTTGTAGGTCAAAGATGAAGAACAACTCTTGCACTATCTAGAGTAATTTGTTAGAAGTATGTAGCATCGAGGATAGTGGAGATACAGTAGGTACGCTAATTGCAATCCAAATTCTTGGTTTATTATTGAACAGGGCACAAAGGAATCTGTTTGATATTTATTGGCCCTGTGTAAAATTGGTGTTATTGATATGAATCATATTGAAGCACAGTGAATATGATAGCATTTTCAACTAGGGCATTTGCAACTCTTACATGGCTACTGTAGTCTTTAGATCAATTCATCCTATCTTCTGCTTTACCCTCCCTTGGTAAGATTGTATACATGTACATACATGTACGGTATGTGCTCATGCAGGGGTATCAACATTTTACTGCTTTTCTCCTTTGCGAGCCTAGATTTTTGCTTCTTATCCAAGTCTTTCAATTTAGTGATCGTGTAACATTTAGTAACCTAGTACTACATTTATACATGATTAAGATATGAGGCACCAGATGGTGGTTCATATATCTAATTTGTCTTTGCTACATCGGCAAATTCCCAACTCTAGGAAAATCGCCAAAATTATTCCTTTATTTAAAAAGGGAACAAACTACATGTAAGCAACTATCAACCAATCTCCTGGTTATCTTCTTTCTCTAAGATCTTGGAGAAAATCATATACAGTGCGTCCCAGAAAAAACGAAACCGAGAAGTATCAATGTTTTATCATAACTTAATCACAACCATAATTAATGAATGATACATATTTGGAAAGCTTAGAGTCTCCTCTTTCATGTGATGCTACTCAGATAATGCATATTTCACGCATGAGTGATTAAAAGCAATTTGAAGGAAGGAAACCAAAAAGACATTTGGCGGGCGGTATCTGAATATCGAAGAAAAGTTCACATTTCTAGAAAGTTGAGTTTCTGCCCTTTCATATGATACCTCAATCAAGAAAAATGAGCCAGGAATAACAAAGTTCTGTTTGTTTTAAAAAGTAGCCCTTACATGACCTTGTAGTGAGGATTAATGCCTTACCAAAGGGCACTAGCACATCGCCTTGGTTTTGAACCTGGGTCACCGGATTACGAGACTACTGCTCTACCGATTGAGCTATCGCGCCTCCTTAATCTCCAAAAAACTAAAAATATATTGTTCAGTAATACTATAGACTCACTGCCAAGCAACATTGTAGTCAATGAAGTCCTGTTGGAATTCGAGTGTTTCTTACACGAAATTTGTGGGCGTAACAGTCGACAATAGACTCTCCTGGAAGTACCATATTGACAACATCTGTAAAACTGTTTCTCGTAATATTGATGTCATGAGTAGATTAAAAACTCATCTCCCTTCACCTTCCTTACTTACGCTTTATTTCTCTCTGGTCTTACTATATCTCAATTATGGACCCCTGACAAAAGAAAGCTCTTTGTATCATTTGTCTTACTCATTTTCGCTCTCATACGGATCCTCTTTTCTTTACAAATAAAATATTGAAACTTAAAGATCTTTATTTCTTTCAGTTAGGCCAGTTTATGTATTCTTATAATAACAACATGCTTCCTTTCGTTATTATGTTCACTCTAAACAAATCCTCTCATAAGTACCCAACTCGGCATCGTAATGACTTTCATCTACATGTACTTTTGCAGAGAACCCTTCAAGCTCAAAACACGTTTATTTATACAGCCCCAAAATTTAGGAAATCTCTTCAAAATGACATTCAACTTGCCCCCTCTCCTAATTCATTTAAGATTAAATTGAAATTGTTTCTTATACTTCCTTACAATACAAATTAATAGCAGTGCTTTGTCAAAACATGTCTTACCTTCTTTAAATCCTTCCCATCACGCTCTGTATGTATCTTACTATAATTATGGTCACTACCCCTGCAGTATGCATATCGCATGCTCTCTCTCACTCTCCTTTCTTCTCCTCTCTACCTCTCCTCTCTTTTTGTTTACTCTTCACATATGCAGCACCATTTTCTATTTTTCCATTTCTCTCTTTCCTTGCTTTATTTTCTGTTGTCTTATATATTTATTTATTTTTTTTTAAAATTATTATTATACATTTATGTCTTATCTATCAGTCGTCATTGTCTCTTTTGACCTTTCCAGTGTTCATTATATACGTGTCGTAACAAGCTTTCAAATTACGGATTTATAATTATATTATTATTCTGCCACTTTTTGGTAATCTATGTATATATATATTTTGTTTTTCTTTCAAGTCAATATATTTACATATTACAAAAATGAAATAAAGTGTCATTATTTTGAGGGATCCACATATCACAAGCCCTGCTTTTCAGTGGATCACTCCATTTCCACAGGTTTATCTTAAAAAAAACTTTTAAAAACACATTATACTGAATATATATGTATACCGGTACTTTCTATTTCATAACTGTAAACCATGTAAGATGTATTATATTATTGAATATTGAATTGTATATCTGATTTCTTGTCAAAATTACTGTTCTGTTGGAAATGAAAAACAAAACTGAAACTGAAATAATCTCCTTTGAATCCTGTTCTTAGACTAATATACTCTCCTTTTACTTTGTTTAACCCTACATGTATGTAGCCTGGGCTATTTTGAAACTGCATAGCCTGTGGGGGGGGGGGGGCTTCTAAGCCCCCCTCCCCTATGATCTCTGCCATAAAATGGCCGGTCGCCGCAAAAAAATTGCATGCATGTCAAGTGAGGTGTATAAAATACTACAGTAATTTCAATCTTTTTGAAAAATTCACTCATTTGCATATTTATGGTACTTTATGCAATTAAGGTCATTAATTTCACATTTTTACCCATGAATCATATATTCTTCATAATTAAACATTCCTTTTCAATGCATATACTCTTTAGACCATTTGGAATAATAATACAACACAAAAATTTGAAAGAGCCAGGTTATTTCTCATGTTATTTATTGTTTTCGAAAAATTTGTTTCAAAAGTTGTGCAAGACCCGAAAGATAGTCATAACATTTCAGCGCAATATTTTTTTGCCCCTCCCCAGGCTACATAGGGTTAAGGATTCTCTGTTTAGAAATTAGTACATTGTATTAAAACTAAGATGAGACATTCCTACCATCGCAAAAATAGGAATTTGATATGAAATTTCATAGCAATAATTCTTCAGTCTGTACGCTTTACCGTGGTATTTGTTTCCTTTTCCCTCTTACCGTACTCTCTGTAGTTGTAGCAGCAACCTAAATGTAGGCTACACATGTATGCCTAACATCCAAGTAAACGTCTATATTATGCATCCCATCAGTTATCACTTTGTCATTTTATCCAGGTTGAACTCCGTATTCAGAGAGATTGTGGACCTACTCTGTCACTTGATGTGGCAGAGATGATATGCTCCATGCCATCCTTGAAGGAAGTTTGTCTTAAAGGTGCATTCCATCCTTGTTTTTTTGCAACACTTGCAAGGAAAGGAAAAAAACCAAAGGTGAGCAGTTCATCCATAATTGTGATATATGTACGAGTGTTTATTTAAATTTCGCCCCATTATCATCTCTTTCTCATTTTCTAATCTACATTTTAATTTTCCTTAATTCTGTTAAACGTCTCGTATATGCTGGTTCTCTTGACAGAAGGATGGTCTTTTCACTCGGGCAGCAGCAGTGTTAACAAAAGCCTTTAAGTGTGAATACTAACCGTGGAAACCTAGACGGTGGGCGGGGAGTACTATGTAAACGGTTCTTTGCTTATAAAACTTGAATGCCCTAAAAGAAACTCACATGTAGGATGATCACAACATAATTATGTACTTAAAGGGTATTAAGTGAGTTTTAATTAAAGTAGAAAAATAAGAGAAACAAATAAGTGAAAGTTTGAGCAATATTCAATTAAAGATACAAAAGTTATTAATTTTTGATGTTGACATCACTCAGAGGAACACATTTGTATCTTGTGAGCACCTTTCCAATTTTCTCAGTACAGAAAATTGTATAAACTTTCATTTTCTTAGTTATTAATGACGGAATAGATTTGTTTCATACAGGGGTTGCATACTAATATATTTTTAATAATCATACAGGGTGAATGTATGATTGAAATTTTCTTATGGGAAAGTATTTATTTTTAATTGTCTTATTGCAGGGTCAAAGTCAGAGGACCTTGCAAGATACAATGTACGTCACAGAGTTGCTAATTTGTCTTTTATTGAACACATCTGAAAATATCAATAACTTTCTTATTTTAAATCGGTTTTTCACTAACCTGTTTCTCTTATTTTTCTGCTTCTATTAAACCAACTTAAAATCAGGATGGACTTTCCCCCTTTAATATGATAGATACATGTACTGTATATGTTGTTAGAGTTATTTCATTCAAGGAAGTTTTCAAACCTTTGCCATATTATCATATCTTGTATCATACAAACCATAATTTGAACCCCTAGACAGACCTATCCATTCATACCATTTACCCATGTTTTCATGTATGTTATTGCATTGATTTATTCTTTATTGGCTGGTTTTTTATTCTCAATTAAAATCATCATCATAAAGGACACCGTTTTATTAGTGTGTCAAGTCTAAGAATACTGTCCAATGAAAAACAAATTTGTTAATAGTCACTTACCCCAACAAATTTGACACTTTTTTTTTGGGGGGGGGGGGTTTGGATATGAAAAATGAATGTATCATTTCTTGTAAAATTGTTCAATTCAAGTACTTTGGATTGTCCCCTCATTTTTTCAATCAAATGTCAGGATCACGCTCATGATCATGATCATCATCATCAATATCATCATGATTAAACATTATCGTTATTATCATCTAACATTATCATCATCATGATCATCATTGTTTACATGTCTATATAACTTCTCCCTTTCTCTATATAGTAAATATTCAAATCTATCATAACAAGTGAAGACAGACCACCTAATTCGTCCTCATGACAAATTAAATTTCTAGTTTGTATTTCTTTTGCAATTCCATTCAATTTAATATTGTGTTTACCTTGATAACAGCCTCATTAACCAAGCACTAGTTGCTTCTTAGAGGTCCTGGCCTGTTATACATTTTGTACTTAAGATTTTTAATTTTGTTTTCATGCAAAATTAATTAAATTTAATTTAATTAAATACTATGCATGTGGAGATTGACATCATTTGTATCAATAATCAATTTCTGACCTTTTCCAAGTTTGATTGATTTTTAAAATTTGTTGTAGATTTTTTTAACCCTTACTGTACTGGGCTATTTTGAGCACCCTCTGACGGGGGGGGGGGGGGGGGGGGGGCCTGGGAGGCCCCCCCCCCCCCCCTATGATCTCGGCCGTCGAAAGTCCGATGAACACGAAAATTTGCATGTTTGTCAATATTTACGTAAGGAACAAGATGGTATAATTAGTTTTTTCCTAATATGCAAATTGTTGTTGTTATAGCCTAATTAATTATGCAAAATGCTAATTTTATGCATTTTACAGAAAACTCTGCATATTTGTCTGTAGACTTGTGAAGAATGTTGAAAATGTATTGAATAAATGTTTCCTTCATCTCAAATTCATGAGGTTACATTATCTTTATGATATTTGAGAATGCATAGGTTAATTTGCATAAATTATGAATACGCAAATTACGCATTTATGAATATAAAATCTGGAAATTTACAGGGAACTAGAATCATTATAAAAATTGTCAGACTCCACTTTTTGAATGTTAATTGAAACTCATTATTCATATGAAACTTCTTTTCTAACACAAAATAGTTATTTTGATGTAATTAATAATGATAATTTAGGCAAATTTGATGCGATTTTCAAATATTTATTTTCTTTTGTATTTTATTGTTTTTTATTTCTTATTATATCTATTGTTTTATTTCTAATGTATTCTTTTGTTCTGGAATACATCAAGTTACTTTGAGAAACATATAAAAGCAATTTGATATCAATTCAAAGGAAGAAATACATCTAAACCTGTATTCACATTTCTGCTTGTACATTTTATAGCACATTTTTTATGACATGCGCATACTAATTGTTATGTAACACCTTACAGGTTTATCCGATTTCGACGAAAATGGTATCAAAATGTGCGTAAGACTTGAGGGAAAAAAGTCATGAAACGACAATTCAAAATTCCAAGCGGTTGCGGCGCAATCTCAGAAAATGTCGAGGGGGGGGGGGCCTCCCAGGCCCCCCCCCCCCCCAGTACAGTAAGGGTTAAGAGCCAATTTTAATAAAGGCTTGAATTAACCAAATTGTACCATGGCAACACCCCTCCTGACTTTAGGGGTCTTATGCACATGAAATCCAGATTATATGAGTACCTTAAAAACATTAAAGTCAGTGTTTAACAGTGCGTTATCAGCGTCTGTAATATTGAAGCCCTAAAAAAATTGCGCTTCAAAATGATCATGAAGTGCCTCATAAAAGTTTTAAAACTTGAGACCGGTTTTAACATACCAGTACTCGTTTTCCCAAATAGACTGTAGTGTTTTTAACACTACAGGGGAAAAAGGTTTTTGAAATTTCGAATTCTAATCATAAATATCTTGATAATCAGACAGGCGATCAGCTAGTAAACGTCGTGGGACTTCTGACTGACCTAAAGGATTTTGCTTAGAATCTGAAACAAAGATACCCAATCCCTTTAATAGGAAACACACATATATATGTCTGGGTATTATTAATTTCAATGTTATTAGGAGTAGGACTTATTAATGCAAACAGGTTGGAAGCCCAATAAAGAATAGATCAAGAATTTATTACAAAAAACAACTCTTACTATATCACTGTCTCCATAGAAACTTTAGTGTGTTCTCTTAATACTTCAAGAGACAACAATTGAATTTGAAAATAAATATATATTCAATCATTTTTTTTGGAGAATGTTATCATGAATACAACTATGTCATTAATGGAATTTTATAAATTTTAAGAATACAGTGAGACATAAGTATATTAAATGTATGCATGTATAGATCAGTTACTTCACTAAATTCATCATAAACGCAGGTCAAGACTCTCAAGCTTTGTGATGTCAAGTGTCCCACATCAGCTGCATCACATCACCTAGCGGAAACACTGTGTTCTATGCCAAAACTGACTGACCTGACACTTGTAATGGCTTACCATGAGAACTTCTACTCTACATTGAAAGCAAAGGCATCATCCATACAGGTATGTGTGCCCTCATGTAATTGTCATGGAGAGGTTCATTAAAAGAAAGAAAGAGCAGCAATGATTACATGGTGCACATGTACATGTTTTTTTTTCAAACACCCTTTTTTAAAGGCCATTCACTTGGTATATTGACAGACATGGCGCATTATAAATGTTCACTAGTATTATTATTATACTGGTACAGTCATAAAACATGGAATAACAGCAAACTATAATGTATGTACTGATTCTGTTGAAATCCAATTGTGTATTAGATTGACATTGTTTTGATTAATAATCAATATCCATCATTTTCCAAGTTTGATTGATATGAAAAAGATGTCATAAAATTTTGTTAGAGCGATTTTAATAAAGGCTTGAATTTACCAAACTGAATCATAGCAAGAAACCTCCTGACTTAGGGGTCTTGTGCCCATGAAATCCAGACTTATGAATATATTAAATACATTAATAGCAAATGCAGATTTCTGGGTCCTATTAATTTCAGTGTTAGTAGGAGTAGGACTTATCAATTCTAACAGACTAGAAACCCTATAAAAAATACATATAGAATATGAAGAAAATCACTATTGCAAAATTACCCTCTCCATAGAAACTTTAGTGTGCTCTCTTTTTATTAATAGACATAAAATGCATTTGAAAAAAATAAAATCTATTCATTCATTTTTGTTGAGAATGTTTTTCTTATCGAAAATAATATCGCTAGTGATATTCGTTTGTCTCGCAATGTGGTCAATAAGGAATCTAAAAGATCACGACGTTTCGTATGCTACTGCGATACTTCGTCAGGTGATAAAAACTATTGTAAGCAAGGGTCTTTTATACTTTACGGGAGGACCGGCGGAGCGGTCTATAATTCGGCCAATAGGCCTGGTGCATCAGCCGAACCAGCGGCCGAACCAGCGGCCTTGGTGATTGGTCGATCACCGTGTGCGTCGACCAATAGGCATTGGGCGTTATTGTTCCAATTATCGATCGAATTATAGACCGCTCCGCCGGTCCTCCCGTAAAGTATAAAAGACCCTTGCTTACAATAGTTTTTATCACCTGACGAAGTATCGCAGTAGCATACGAAACGTCTTGATCTTTGAGATTCCTTATTGACCACATTGCGAGACGAACGAATATCACTAGCGATATTATTTTCGATACTATATCCGCAATGAGTAATATATTTAGCATTAATGTTTTTCTTTAATACAACAATATGAATAATGGGATTTGTGTGAAATGTAAGAGTACATAGAGAACTTAGTAAATAAAATGTATGCATGTATAGATGAGTTACTTAACTATATTCATAATGAACGCAGGTCAATACGCTTGAGCTTCATGGTGGCGAGTGCCCCACACCAGCCTCATCACATCACCTAGCAGAAGCACTGTGTTATATGCCAAACCTGACTGACCTGAGACTTCATATAGATCTCTATGAGGGATTCTACTCTTCATTGAAAGCGAATGCATCATCCATACAGGTATGTGTGTCCTAATGTAAATGCGATGGAGAGGATCACTGAAAGAAAGAAAGAGCAGTAATGATTATATGGTGCACATGTAAACCTAAATTTTTCCAAACGTCCATTAACTTGGTAAATTGGTACAGCCTTGAAACATGGAATAAAAGCAAACTGTAATGTATGTAATGATTCTGTTGAAATCCAAGTGTGTATAGGATTGACATTGTTTTGATCGATAGTCAATCTCCAACCTTTTCCAAGTTTGATTGATATGGAAAATATGTCATATAGTTTTGTTATAGCCAATTTTAATAAAGGTTTGAATTTACCAAACTGAACCATAGCAAGAAACCTCATGACTTAGGGGTCTTGTGCACATGCAATCCAGACTTATGAATACATTAAATACATTAATAGCAAATACATATTTATGCGTATTATTAGTTTCAGTGCAAGTAGGAGTAGAGGTCTTCAATGCAAGCAGGTTGGGAGCCCTATCAAGAATATATATCATATTTTAAAAAAACATCACTATTACTAAATCATCCTCTCCATGGAGACTTTAGTATGTTCTTTTCATCAATAGACAATAATTGAATATGAAAGGAAATCTATTTAATATTTTTTGCTGAGAATGTTATTTTAAATACAACTATGTAATGAATGGAATTTGTATGAAATGTAAAAATATAGTGAGAAATTTGTGAATGAAATGTATATATATTCATCATGAACGCAGGTCCAGACTCTCAAGATTTATGATGTCAAGTGTCCCACATCAGCCTCGTGTGATCACCTAGTAGAAGCACTGTGTTATATGCCAAACCTGACTGACCTGACACTTCATATGCATCTCAATGAGGAGTTCTACTCTTCATTGAAAGCAAATGCATCATCCATACAGGTATGTGTGTCCCAATGGCAATGTCATGGAGATCGAGGTTCATTGAAAGAAAGAAAGAGCAATAATGATTATATGGTGCACATGTATACATCATTTTTTCCAAACGCCCTTTTTTAAAGGCCATTCACTTCATGTACTGATTAAGCTGACATCCAAATGTGTATAAGATTGACATTGCTTTGATCAATAATCAATATCCATCCTTGAAATAACAAAATTACCCTCTCCATAGAAACTTTAGTGTGCTCTCTTTTTATTAGTAGAAATAAAATACATTTGAAAAAAATAAAATCTATTCATTCATTTTTGTTGAGAAATTTGTTCTTTAATACAACAATGTGATTAATGGAATTTGTATCTAATGTAAGAATACAGTGAGAAATTTGTAAATCAAATGTATGCATGTATAGATGAGTTACTTAACTATATTCATCATGAACGCAGGTCAAGACTCTCAAGCTTTATGATGTCGGGTTTCCCACACCAGCCTCATCACATCACCTAGCAGAAGCACTGTGTTATATGCCAAACCTGACTGACCTGACACTTCATATGGATCTCAATGAGGAGTTCTTCTTTTCATTGAAAGCAAATGCATCATCCATACAGGTATGTGTGTCCCAATGGCAATGTCATGGAGATCGAGGTTCATCGAAAGAAAGAAAGAGCAGTAATGATAATATGGGGCACATGTATATATATGTTTTTTTCTCTATAAATACCCTTTTCTAAAGGCCATTTTCTTGGTTTATTGATACAGTCATGAAACATGGAATAAAAGCAAACTATACATGTACTGATTCAGTTGAAATCCAAGTGTGTATAAGATTGACATTGTTTTGATCAATAATCAATCTCCAACCTTTTCCAAGTTTGATTGATATGGAAAATATGTCATATACTTTTGTTAGATCCAATTTTGATGAAGGCTTGAATTTAACAAACTGAACCATAGCAACTGACCTCCTGACTTAGGGGGTGGGTGCACATACACTCCAGAGTTATGAATACATTAAATACATTAATATCAAATACATATTTATGTGTATTATTAGTTTCAGTGTTAGTAGGAGTAGGACTTATTGATGCAAACAGGTTGGGAGCCCTACGAGCCCTACACAAAATACATATAGAATTCTTCTGTGTTCTGTAGTTCTCTGATCCCTAATATAGTATGATAAAAAGTATGAAGAGGTGTCATAACAGGTAGTTTTGTATGCCTCCGCTAAAAAGTAGCTGAAGGCATTATTTTTTCTGGTTGTCCGTCCGTACCTCTGTCCGTACGTCCCGTTCTCGTGATCACGTTATCTCAAGAACCAATTGATGGATTACCACTAAACTTGGGTCATGTATGTAACTTGCAGAGCTAATGAATTGAATAGATTTGGGGGTCAAAGGTCACAGGGCTCATTATGTATGCAAAAATAGCTCGTGATCACGTTATCTCAAGAACCGATTGATGTACTACCGCCAAACTTGGGTCATGTGTGTATCTTGCAGAGCTGATTATTGATTAGATTTTGGGATCACGAAGTCAAAGTTCAAAGGTCACAGGGCCTATTATGTATATGCAAAACTATCTTGTGAATGCATTGTCAATACTGACGGATGGATTACTATCAAACTCGGGATATATATGCATCTTGCAGAGCCAATGAACTGATTAGATTTTAGGGTCATGAGGTCAAAGTTCAAAGGGTCATACATGTATATGACAAATAGCTTGTAATCACCATATTCTGAGAACCTGTTAATTGATTACAATTAAACTTGAATTTAAAAAATTGCTTCTGTTTTGGTTTGTGAAATCGCTCTATGTCGGAGGCAACATTTTCGACTGCGTGCAGTCGAAGTTCCATCTAGTTTATACTTGATTTCAGTATCATTATTAAATTACTACTGCTATAGTGAATACTACTACCAGTACTACAACAGCTAAACTACTACTATGATTAATATTACAAGATTTCATGAAATTGCAGTATATATTGGATCCATTTATATATGAAATTTCTGTCAAATGTCTTGTGCATAATTTTTCTTACTGTAGCTTTTGTAAAGTCTCCATACTTTATTTATTTATTTATTTATTTATTTATTTCTGATATTTATACAGGGTGGCACATATCACCAATTTGGTGGTCTTCCATGAGGCCCTGTTTGGTAATAATTTAAAAAAATAACAGCATCAAAAACAAAATAGATAAATACACAAGCATATAAACAGGTAAAATACAAATTAATTGGTATCCCCTTGAAATAACTGATCATTTAAGAATCATCCTTGATCATTTACAAGAAATAGGTGAATGGAATTTTCAAATTAATTAAATTTTTAAAAACGTTCATTTAATAATCTGATATAGCTTAACGCACAGGATACCAAAATTGTTATATACATATTTACATTCAATTGCTCTTTAACTAATACACTTAGGTTGTTTACAAGATAGCTGAAAATGGATACATTACATGTATGAATACATGATATAACTTCTTTTGATTATGAGATGTTACTGTAGCTATTGGGTGTATAGTCCCCAAGAATATAGATTATATGCCAGAATGAAATAGATCCACTTACTTGGAACTGTTTATAAGTAATGTTGTTGTTACATGTTACAGGGTTGTTTTCCTCAGATAAGAAAGGGAAACTTCAGGTTCAATAGAAGTGCTCAAGATGACTTGAACTCATTTCTTCACACCCTCTCAAGGTTAGTTCAGTAGGCCTATATGTGATTTTAAAAGAAATTCAGATATCAACATGTAAGCTTTTCATGAGTAGTGCTATAAAGAAACAATATAAAGAGCCTCTAATGGAATACCAAGAAAAGATACAATGCTAAAAAATACCCCATCAGGGAGCATGTAATAAAGTGATACTGTGTACCTTAAAGGGATCGTTTAACAATGATAAATCTGAGATGCACAGCCTTGCGTGCTACCAGTATCTGTGATATGGTGTAATATTGAAGCCCTAAAAAAATGGCGCTTCAAAATGATCAAGAAGTGCCTCAGAAAGTACAAATCTTTGAGTGACCGGTTTTTACCTTACTCGTTTTCCCCAATAGACTGTAGTTTTATGAAAACCGTTTGGCAAATGCCAAATTTGGTTTCGATTTCCAATCATAAATATCTTGATAATCAGACAGACGATCGGCTTGTAAAAGTCATGGAGTTCCTGACTGACCTAAAGGTTTATCATTATAATTGTGGCATGAGCTAAATCCAGGATACCGGATCCTTTTAAAACGATTTAAGATTTCTTGTCTGAAAACACAAAATAAACAGTGACAGCTTTATTGAACAAATTCCCTACTGTAAAGTGCTTTCAACCTTTGATTTGTAGATTTTTTTTTTGTCCCTTTTTTGTGTGTGTTTTCTTGATATTTTGTTTACACTGTAGTCTCTTTTTTTCTTCTTCATTCACTGATCAAAATGTTTCTTGAGACTGGTACTTTCAATAATACCAATAGTAGTAATTTTTTTATTTCTCATCTTTCAAAAATCTGTTTCCTTTACAGCTTGTGTGACTCAGAAGACTTGAGTGTCTCGGACGGCTCAAATGACTCGGATGGCTTGGGTGACTTGGCCAACATCAGTGTTACCACTGATGTACACTCTCCAAAAAGGACATTACCACCATCAGACCACCCTCAACACCAACCCATGGGTGATGTACTCTCTGCAAGAAGGACAATACCACCATCGGACCACCCTTAACAGCATGTTGGCAATACATCAGATGCTGTATGTCAATTCTCTCAGACACACAGAGAAGGTAGCAGTAGTCAGAGCAGGCCTTTCAAGAGACAAACTCCTTCTACTCAGTCGAGAGTTCCACAGGATGATCCTGAAATTCCAGAGAAGCAATGAAAGTATGTTATCGGTAGAATAAGATGTCCCAGTGGTAACACTTCATCTTGACTTTGTGTATGTATGATACAGGGCTCCACACTAACTTTTGTTTGGAAAAGAGGTTCAGATTTAAATTTTTACAGTCTGTATGCAAGTGTCCTAAGAAAAAAACTTCAAAATTCAGGGGTCCGAATCTAGAGTTTTGGCAGTCCATGTGTCCCGGCTAGCCTGTTGGTTTTGAGTCCTGGCCTGATAGCACAAAATTTGGGGTAAAAATGGGTAATTTCCGGCAATATTTGCAATCATTTGAATATTTGTGAAAAGGCTGTTTTCTTCTTTTTTCCACTTTGATGAGTAGGTACAGTACACTATCTGGTGTTAGTGTATTGATTTTACGAGAAAGAGAACATGATACTGTCACAATGTTCTAATACCTGTGAAAGGCCCATGTAGAAAGTGATGTCGTGGGTAGGACAGGAGATCGAGAGAGAGGAGTCAGAGGCAAACGATGCGGTTGCAGTGATTATTTATTAAATCAAAAAAAAAAAACCCAGGTTCAACAACCCCGAACACTCAAGCAGACCCAAAGCTGAGCATGAGTGAACACATGACTCGGCCACAACCGACAGGCAGCTAACACGTGAATCAGCTTCTTCTGTCACATCGAGAGCAGATAGACAGGACAAACACCTCGAATGAAAGTTGGTAGAGGAATAAATTCAAGCTTCCCGGCCTCTCCATCCACCCACTATAATATACTAGTCCCAGAAGCAACCTGATTACCTGAGATTAATCCGCCCCTCAAATCTTCAGAGGTAGCCTCCAAATGCAATCACACACAAAATCCCTCTATAGCTTGAGACTACTACACATTCCAAACTACAGACCTACTTTTAATACAATGTAAAGATATTACAAAATGAAGTGTCTCACTGCATACATGGCTGCACTGCAAACAACGCTAGTGCATGCCAAGCTACGGACCTACTTTTAATACAGAGTAAATTAGATATTACTGAGCGAAGCGTCTCACTACATACTAGAGTACATCTTAAGCTATGGTCACAAATCAGAGCAGCGACCGACCGATCAGTAGCCTGCTCGGTCCCTGCTGGAATTTAGGCATCGCCCAGCGATTAGGTCGGTGCCCGGGCGGCGACCGCCCAGGCCCCGAGCGTATTTTGGGCGGCGAGTGAAAATTGAGCAGGCGCCGCCCAAATTTTAAGTCCGCGCTAAAACTTCAGCGGCGACCGAGCGATGCCCTAAAAACGAGCGGTGCCTGGGCGGCCGCCGCTCGGTGGCCGGGCAGCCGCCGGGCAGAATTGGTTAAAAACTCGCCGCTCGGCCGCCGAGCAGGCTACTTTTGGGTAATGTGACCATAGCATAAGATATTTTCACCTGTTCTAAACAATGTACAGACCTCAGAGAAACTAACAAGTTATCATAACAAGTCTGTGCAGCTTATTGTTCCTGTGCTCAACTATCTCAAACAGCTATAAATAAACAATCAAGTAATTTAAAGGCACGCTAAGCTTCTGAGCAATAAAACCAAATTTCAGCTCTACATTTGCAACAACAAAAATCTCGTCCCCGACAGTGATACAAATATTGAATACGTTTTGTGAATGTGAACTCAATAGGCCCAAAACAGAGTTGCATCAAGAGCCCATTGTGGACCTGTTTTATGCAGGAAGGGGTCATGTTGTGTAGTAATTTGTTTTTTAAATACTCTAAATAGGGGGTCATTTTTTTACTCGGCTACGATCATGCATTATGCATGTGTATAGAAGGTGACAACACCAGGGACTAATAGTTATAATGATAATAATGGTTGTTTCTGATATAGTGCACATGCCCATTGCGCCATGCCCATGACCCTCCTGGCGCTCAAACATTCTTTACCTGGTCCTATGTAGTCCGGCAGAATCTGGCCTTATAAATTTTTATCTCCACCAATATGCGACCTCCCCCTACTTGCTGCCAGCCGAAGATGGCGATGGCGTGATAATTAATTTAGGACGCCCAGCAAAGCCGGGCTGGTGAGCGTATGATATGAGTGCATTGATAGATAGATAGATAGTTTATTATTGGTTTCCACAATATCTCATTTTACAAAGAGTGTAACAACATATTGAAAATGATTATTTTATACATGTACATACAATACCGGTACACAGTATACACTATTCAGAATATTGTCCATTAAGTTTAACTTAAGAGATAAAGTGGCAGAGCCTATGGAAAAGCAGAGCTTGTTGTGGATAGGCTCCTTAAACTAAACATGACATAAATAACTAAAGTAAAGTTAATAAAAATACAAATACACGCTAAAACAGGGATACATGAATAACGCCATCTTTGGCGGCTTGAATCAATTGTAGGGAATATAATATGAAGAACTGGTCAGATATGTAGCGATCGGGTTCCCATTTATACCCTGGTGGAGAGAGGCGAATGTGGATTGATGCCTTGCCAAAGACGTTTAAATACAGCTGGGCTAGCTGGAATTTGAACCCTCAACCCTTGAATTGAGTCTAGTGAGTGAACCACTAAACCAGCTCTTAATACCGTCATGTCAACTAACCACTCATAATGGAGGATGTAGTTACTTTAATGCACAGTATTTCTTTGATAATAAATTATGATAAAATAAAGTCTGAAAGGATTTGTTTGATTTATCACCAGAAATGTCCCCAGCTAAAGAACTATTGCTTTATCTACATTTTCAACTAACCGCACACAATTGAAGATGTAGTTACTTCACAACATACGAGTGCTGTTTGTTAATTAATGTCTGTCATACTCTCAGTATGCAATATGGTCATGAAATAGAATTAGTGTAGACTATTACTGTGTGTGCGCTTTTTTCTGCTCTCTAAGCGTTCTTGCATTTTGATCACAGCGCTCTTCCTGAAAGCATTTGTTAAATTGAAGCCCATGTTAAATAAAGCTGAATGAATAACGAATGAGTCAATCATACATTAGACAGCTTTAATATAATGTATGTACAGAGTATAATGTGTATTGTAGACTTTAATCACTTTGCTTTAGGTAATTTGCATGCAATGTATGAAATACCACCCAACATTCACGAAGTGAGTTATGAGTTGAAGAATATAAAATTTCAAATTATCTTATCAAAATGTCACTTTATATGTCAATGTCATTGCACATGTTCAATAAAAATGTAATTAAGTAGAAATTGTTACCAGAAATGACCCAGATCTTAAGAGCCATATTGCTCTAGTTATCTTGTATACAAAGTCAATATGATAGTTGAGAACTAGCTTTGTTTGGTAAGGGTGTATGAATATAGATGTATGAATATCAGTGTAACATTTTTTTGAAGATGTATTATTGTTTGTAAATTTAGTTCTACATGTTAAATTCCACCTGAGGAAACATTTTCCTGGATTTTCTTTACAACACTCCAGTGTATTTGTAAATATGCTGCTATAATCTTAAGATACATGTCTCTTTTGTCAATATTACATGCCTGAGTTATCAGTGTAATATTTAATTTGAAATTGATTATTGTTTGTACATGTTTAACTACAATCACCAGTGACCAGTACTACATAATACATCCATCCATTTCTTACATCACTCCAGTGTACATATAAATATGCTGCAATAATTGTACGATACAGGTTTATTCTAATTGTATTCAGTACTGGATTTCAATAATTGCTATGATACATATTCCAGGCTTTTCTTCGCATCTTTATGATTATGATTATGCAATGGTATCATACATCATAACATGTATATTTTGAATGTGTTTGTTTGCCATACATACAGTGTAAATAAGAGTAATATTTTAGTAAGTTTGCATTCTTGATTGGCTTATAAAATAGAAACGTAAGCAGTCCTCTTATGAGCATTCCATTACCTTGCCTTTTGATCACCATCCTCTTCTGATTAAGTGATGTCATTTTTATAATCCACACTGATTTTCATAATAGACAATTTAAAAAGCTCAGATCTGTAAGTAACAGTGAGTTTATTCTGAATTATGGCATGCAAAAGAATGCACTTAACAGACCTTTCTATCTATATTGGATGATCATGAATTACTGAAATAAAGTTTGCAGTGCCTTATATATTGCAACGTCAGATGTACACAGGAGACATTAGAATGTGTTAGTTGTTGTTTGATGATGGTGTATTTCTATTCTATAGCTGAAATGGTGTCACGTGACATTCAACATTGTTTCTCAATAAACATTTTATTTAAAAAACAGAATACACTGAAAGTGGATCAGCTGTTTTAAACTCCAATAATGCACAAATACGTTTAAACTTCAGTAAATTCTTCATCAAAATAAAGCTTTGTTTCCATTACTAATTTAAGTATACATGTGTACTTTAAATGATATGAATTCATATTATTTTCATGCTTCTCTTTCTTTCTCTTATATCAAATTGTTTAATCAATATTCAAATATTCAAATAACAATTTACTGGTGCCAGTAACTCTTTTTTTAATTGCTTCCTATAATATTGTCATTAATTATTATTATGATTATTATTATAAGTAATTTTCTGTATTATTGTTTTCATTGTTATTGTTAATATTATTATCACAATTTTAATTGTTATCACTATCGTCGTTAGTGATATTTTCATTGATTACAATTAATTCGATTGAAATTGTATACTGTATAGTGTTAAATTGACAAATTTAAACTGATTGTAAACTTCTCCAATACCCCGATGTGGTTTACATGAGAATAAATTATCATTGTCATTCTAGTTCTCTACGCATACCCATTGTTTACATTGTCTCAACTGCACGCATCTGACGCGAAGGCAACCTGCGACAAATCAAGAGGGCATGACTCTAAAGGTACGCAAATACCAACAATTTATATAATATTGCATACATTTCACTATTCTTTTGTTGTAATGGTCCATACATGTTTACAAAAATATATATTCATATGTATTGGTATAATCTATGCAAATATGATTGCTTACCATAATTGAAGATGTAATGGTATGATAATTTCATCTGTCACTTCTAGGGGATGTGCGCATCTTTGGGTATACTTGTTGTGGTCATGGACCTACTACTCCGTAGGTCCATGCTGTGGTCGATGCATCGTTGGGTATATGTTTTCTGAGTGTATTTTGTAAATAGTGTAACGATCCGCTCCGCGATTGTGACGTAACAAAGAGGCCAAACTTATATGAGTCATCGATTGTTGTTTTCAAGCGCGTCATACACGACGCACAGTGTTTACATAAATAATTTGCATACGAGCGCTTGACATGGATCTTTTACTGAGATGCTTTAAGATGTTAAACTGTAATTGTTCATAAGTATATCACATGAATTTGGATGGAAAGTTGTTTAAACATTGTATCTTGTTAATATTAATTGCAACTGTTTTGTCATTTAGAGTGTGGTATTTAATTAATGGTAAAATAAGAGATTTACTTAGATATTTTGCTCTGAACTAGCACAGTCTTCATGTTAAGTCCATTCTCGCTGCGCGTGTGCTTTCCAAGATCGCTTAGCGCATCGTTTCCCCCACGTCCGCATTATGCCTTTATAACCCGTAACATTTCTGAAACGCGGGGAGTTGGCATTGGGCGCTCGTCGGGATAACAGCTATTCAGTAGTCTCTCCCTGGAAATCCCCCCCCCCCCCAAATTAAGGATAGGACTTGGAATTGGGCGCTCGTCGGAACCACACATTATAAGCTCTCTCTCCCTCCCTGGAAATCCTCTCATCTAAGGAACTACACGTATTTACAACTGGAATATGAAGGTACAGAACCAAGTCGACGCTGGAATTAAGATGCTGGAATTAATATACTGGAATTAAGATGCTGGAATTAATATACTGGAATTAATGAACTACTATTATTAAGACGCAGGAATATGCTAAGTCCACCTCTCCCCATATGATGCCATGGAATTAAACTAAGACGGAAAACTCCCAAGTCCCATAAATCCCAATGAATCGTTGCCCTTCACATTATTACATGTATTAGAATATAAGAACGACAATCATATAAATGCATTAAGTATAACTATGAGCACAAGGTATTTGTGACAGTGGTGATAGAAAGATGTAAATATTTGAAGTACATGCATTAATAAAAGTTGACCATTTTCTTTTGTCTTGAAACTGAAATTATGAGTCTATAAACACTTTGTCTTTCTTCTTAACTGGTACTCCGTCATAGTCGTATATTTCGACGAAACGAACTTAAATAAGTATTGTAGCTTCCCCCGTCTTTTCTTCCAAATAAAAGAAAAGATCTAATTACTTTAACCGCTCGGACATTATAAATAAAATGTCGGCTGACGAATATCCTGACAGATATAAAGAATCAGTTTCCCCGGCTGGGAAAGAGAACAAACCCGACGTAGAGGTCGAGGTTGAAGACGGAGGCGGGGGCGGCCGCCACAATAGCTTTATATATTCCATATATTATTTGTTGTTGTATTCATGAATCAATTATCTTTGTCACATCATCTAAGGGGCCTTAACTAATTAACAAGCTATGTTTCAACCAGGCAAGGTCTCCTTGTCTTTCTTTATTGTACATTGTACTGTTATGATTATATACTCTATTATATTTTGTTACATCTTATTTCTGGAAGACAAAAATAAACTTGATACTTGATACTTGATATTGTTTTTAAATTGTCTTATAATTTCTAGCACATGTTTTCCTACATCCTCAGAAAAAAAATAGTTTCATGAAAATGTCAAATGGTTGAGAGTAACCCGACTAATGTAACTATCTTATGATAGATATAGGTTAGCAACACTGGCGTAGGAACCGGGAGGGGTATATCAGCCCCCCCCCCCCCCCTCCTGCTTTAATGGCTGAAAACCACTTACTGTATGCATTTTTTATATTCTAGATATATGATCAATTTTTTACCATTGTGCCTGACATAATTTGACACTGGCATAATTTTAGCATAATTTTAGATATTTTCTCTCTCTCTCTCTATCTTTTTTTCTTTTCCCTTCTTTGTTTCAACGTATATGAACAAGCTCTTAACACATGCATAATTAAAGCGTTTAGGCATTGAGAATATGCATCTATGATAATTCTGAATTGATTAGCCCCCAAAATAATAAAAAACACCTTTAAAAAACTTTTTTTCAGGGGGGTGGGGTGTGTGTGTGTTGAGCAAAGTGAAATAGTGCTCACTACCCCTCCCCACCCCCCCCCCCGGCTTAATCGCCGAGCGGCTTTTTCGCCGCCAAATATTTTCTCACGAATTTAGGGGGGGGGGGGGGGGGGGGATTAGTGATGGGGGTACTTTGCGCGCGAAAAAAGTCCTGCCCGAGATTTGTTTTTACGGAGGTTTTTTTTTCTTTTCTCTCTCTCTTTGGATTCATCAAAAATTTAAAAAGAGAGTTATACAATATTAAAAAGGAGGTTGTTTCTCTCTCTCTCTTTGGACTCCTGGGAAATTTAAAAAGAGGGTTATAAAATATCTGGAATACCATACATGGGGGGGGGGGTACATTGACCAGTTTTCCAGATTTAGGGTGGGGGGGGGGGGTTCAGAAATGTTGGCAGTCCTGAGATAGGGGGTTGCTTCCAAATTCGGAGGGAACAAGCATAATACCTCAATAACACCGAGTGTATGGGGGGGGGGGGGGGACCGGGCTTCCACTTTTTTGTGCTGGCCGCAACTTTTTTAAACCTAGCTAGACCAGCCATATCCTATAGGTGCGCGTGTTATGATAATGATGAAAATAAATACGGTTTACTTAGTCTTCATATCTGATGAATATTTTTTTGTAGCGTACTTAAGATTAGAGGTACGACATATCCCCTATAATGTGTAAGTATATATTTCCAAAACTATTCCATACCAGACATTGTTACTAGCTTCAGACTGTCATGCATTCGGTATAATAACACATGACTTAATTGATTTGATCAAGTGGTTTTAACATCACCTCCTCTCCCAACCCCCCCCCCCCCCCCCCCCCCCCCCCCCCCTCACCACCACCACCACTCCAGAAGAAAATGTCAGGTTATTTACTCATGAACTTTGGTTTCCTTTTGCGGATCCATATTTAAATTATTATACTCTCTTTATACAACAAAACACCCATCAAAATATTTGTGTGTATGAGGCCTACAAATTAAAAAAAATGTTTTTTTACCCTTTATAGCTGCCAAATCATGGGTCGGAAATTTAATTTTTTAAAACATTTTTTCTCCCTCTTTGAGCTGATGTTTCTCAGTTTTGAATGCTTTAATATTTTTTCATTCATTACTTTTTTTCTCTATAAAACGGTAAAAATAAACTTAAAAATTAATGATGTTTGGTGTCGGTCGCAAAGGGTAATACAACTTTTTTTGTAACGCCTAATTTGTGGATGTTATAATAATATTGGCATTTATATAGCGCTCTTACAGACATACATGTGTATCACAGCGCTTTACAACATATCGTCGGCCTTATGCCAAAAGGGCCTTAATAACCCGATTTTGGGGGTTATTGAATTATTAATATCACGTTGTAGATTTCATCATTCTCTTTAAAATGATGTGCTTCACTTGTTGAAATTCGATTTATTTATGAAGATAATTATGAATTTCAAAAGGGCCTTAACGCGTATCTCATCTTTTTCCTTACGCCAAAATAAAAGGGCCTTAACCTCCACGGATGATCCATTTGCGTTAGGAGGGCCTTTCTGGCAAACCAAAGGTGTTGCGAAACAAGAAAATTTCCTTATGCCAAAAGGGCGCTAACTATGCGCGCGTACGCGCGCATAGTTACGCGCATAGTTACGCGTACGATAACGGCAGGTTAAGGCACTTTTGGCATAACGCCGCGTAGGTTACGCCCCTTTTGGCATAATGCCGAGTAGGTTACGGCCCTTCTGGCATAACATACGCTAACATACGCTACATTCAAGCCTTATGCCAAAAAGGCCCTAACATGTTTTTTGCACATATATAGCATGTACAATTCTGAATATTTTATAACAAATTTAAAACATTTCATGTAAAACTTAATAACTTAACACATTTATCGAAATTGGCTTCAAAAGCAAAAAAAACGACCACAAACTTTTGATTATTAGAGAGGCCAAAACCTTTAAACGCGATTATCTCGGAATGGCCAAAAGCAGTTAAGGCCCTTTTGGCATAAGGCCGACGATATTATTATTACCCCGGTCATCGGATTCAGGCTTACCCGCACACAAGGTATGCACATTCTCCACTCCCTGGGGAGCATTCCAGCCAGTCGCCATTTTACAAGCGCCACTTGCTAATCAAACCACATTAGCTTTCGCATCCTACCGGGTACCCATTTAACACCTGGGTGGAGAGTGGCAAATGTAGATCAATGTCTTGCCAAAGGACATTAGTGCCGCGGCGGGACTTGAACCGCGGACCTTGTGATCCCCAGTCCGGTGACTTATCCACTCGACCACGACACCTCTATCATACAACAAAGGGCGTAGTGGGGAATTCTAATAAACAACCAGAAGGCCATCAATTCCACGAAATGTATGCATCAAATAGCATCTCAAATATTTATCCTTTAGAATAACGTCTTATATACAAGTAATAGAAGATTATGAAAATGTATATGTAAACTCATCCCTGGTAAACTTCTAACGACTGTCAGGATTAAACAACTAGTTCGGACACACAACGTCTGGTTTATAGTTTAAAAGAAAACAACAAAAAGAGGGACAATTTTTGGCGAATGGCAATTAGTAATTTTATTTCTCTCCCCCCGCCCTCCGCCTCCTCAAAACAAAGAAACATCAACAACAACAAACCCCTTCTGCTCGAAACGGAGGAGGTTGCTGCAATGACCTCTACGGTCTACAAGTCAGTACGTGGGTTGCTGGTTGGGGGGAATCCCCTTCTGCGGAACAGTTACGAGCGCGCGCGCGCGCCAGTATTGACCTTTTACAAGTTTGAAAGATCAACGCGTTTTTCTTCTCGGGATTAGCAGTTTTTGTTACCCGTTGTTGAATCCAGGCTATCTATAGCTGAAGGTTCCTGTCAAAAGGAAGGAAAACCGATGATTTTCAAAAGTTAGCAGCACTGCAGAAAACAAGACTTGGACTCAATATCAAATGTGTTAGGTAGCGTACCAAGCCTGGCATGCGTATGCTACATGAGACCCGGCCCTCGACTCTCGGGGGAAGAACATCGTCAGCTGCCCGCTATTCCTTTCGCCACCGCTCCGTACGTAGTACGTTCCTCGGCCATTGACCTCTAGCTCCAGAATGGATTGACTGTGTGCGGATGCTGCAGAGCCTGAACTTGAATTTTGAGCCCGAGCCGACGCTTGAAGTTTACAGTCTTAAGCCTTCACTCTTATTGACTTGAGACAATGCAATTTGAGTATTGAGAGGTGAGATTTGAGTTATCAATCATGTGGATCGATACGTTACATGCAGTAAAGTTGCAATTAATGAAGGTCTTAGATCTCTAGACTTTACTTTAGATTTGTGTGCTTTTTTTTTTTTTTTTTAATATTTTGAATTAGTTTTGTTCTTTCTTTTGTTTTGTTTGTTGTTGTTTTACTTCAATTTTCATTGGCGTGTATCATTATATCATTCAGTTATGAATATATACGCCGCTATTTCCAATGACCTTGTACTTGTAGTTGTACATGTTCATTCGTAATTGTATCAGTGCAAAAATATCTCCCATGCTACCAAGTGATGCATTAATTTCATTAAAACAAATGCTAAAGAAAAGACTGAAGTCTAGTATTTAATATGTCAAAACAATAGAATATTTCATGCATGCTAGGCACTCTGTACTAGATCTATGCAGTACTGGCGAATGAGTAGTGAATGTGATTGTGATCCCACAGCTACACATGTATGGTTTGGAGGCTGCAAGGTTTGGGCAGAGTTTGGTTGCTTTCATCGCCTCTCTCAGCCTCTGCATATTGTATGGTCGTTCATTTGCCACACATGCAATTTTACACAAAACCATACATAAAGGCACAACTTGGTGGAAGGATAACTTTGGTGGAGGCACAATCGCTTTGCAAATTACCCATTACTGGTCTTGATTAGCTCCATGACAACCCTTTAAACAGTAAACACCAGTATAGATTAATCTTGCACTGGAATCAGACAATTGAACTTGAAGCCTTTGGTATATATCTATACCATTGAAAGACAATACGTATTTAGAACTTCCCTCAAAACAAAAGGGCTTGGAAATGACTTTTAGTGGGAACATAACGACCATGAGTTGTCAAATCGACTTAAGTGATTGCATATACTGTACATGTAGATTGCAATCACCTAAAGTAATAGTGATTTTCAGACCCTTTTACCGAATGGTCGTATATTTTGTGCTGCACAAAGATCCAATCAGTTTAATGTTGGCAATTAGAAGTAGTGTCAGTGGGTTATTGATATGTAGACAAATACTAATGTACCTGTTAGTGTTACAGCTCATTTATGTATGTTATTACGAACAACAAAAAAGATGTCAGTCAGTCACTCAATAGTGTCTGACAGTGAAGTCTAGAAGGTGGACAGGTTTCCTTGCATAATTTGAATACTACATGTAGGACACTGGTAATGTTTAAATTTCACAGATACATGTATGACATGCATGACATATATATTCATGATTCCTGCAAAGTTCTACAGAATTTGATGTTGGCTGCAAAAGGAACATAGTACCTTAAGATGTATACTTTCATTTATTGAAAACTTGCTTAGGTCATACCAATTATAAGAGAATGAGAGCTCAATGAGTAAGTCAATGTCCCTCCAAATGTAATGTGAGTAATCATGGAATTGCCCATAACAACAACTCTTTTTTTCTTCAAATACCTTCAATGTAAAGCTCTTGATATGAGAAATCCAGTGGTGAAAGATGATTTAAATTGGATATTGCTCTATTAAGTTATGGCTCAAAAAAACTCATCTTCTGTAAGGCTTTTGCCATGCTTCTTGGAAAATAATGAACCATGATCTGCTCGGTGACCTTATTAGAAGTGTATACTACTTAAACCCCACTGCACTAGTTTGACCAGGAGGGATTAGACATCCCAGCATGGTCACTGACAGGTGGTTATCTCATCAAATCAACTCTCAATTAACATAAGAAAAAGAGGATAAGGGGGGACCAACAGGCACTGATTAGGCATTGTTTGCTATATAGAGGGTGTAAGTAGCTGTACGTAGTGCAGTGGGGCTTAAAACAAAATACAGCTCTAGATGACATGATGACTTTCATTTCGCGCTGTGAAAGAAACTCATGCACCCTGATTGACAACTACAAACAAATATTACAAAATCATTGTTATCTGACCAAATACAGCATTCATCGATATATATGACCATTGACCACAAATATACTGAAGGCAGGTCCCAGCCATTCCTCCAAGGATGGGTTTCAGAAAGCCCCCAAAATGTCACACTATTATGAAATGGACATAGTGAATTTAAACCCTCATTCCATCTGTTTTATGAACTTAATGTAGATATTTCTGATTATTGTTTTCAGGTATTGTTGCCCATGTCATCACCATTTTCCAGAGAACTACATTTCTGTCAAGTGAGAAAGAGATCTTACACCATGGATGGATTTTGCCTTCTCTATCTACTCCTGATCCTCTTGATGAGATCTGGTGACGTTGAAACCAATCCAGGTCCTAACACTACAGAAAGGTATGCATAATTATACTGGCTTATTTCAGGTCATCACGTCCAGTCGGGTGGTTGTCTTTAATACACGACATTTCATGAAACAGAAGATCATGTGAAGATACACTTTCAGGATGTTATCTTTAGTAGATTTGCCACAGGGTTTTCACAAAGTGTCGGGTAAATTGGACCAGACCATTTGTAGATAAATGAGGTTTATTTCACAAACATCACCCCCCCCCCCCTGTTTTCACAAAAGGCCGGGTTACAACAAGAGCACCCGCCCCGATTCTTTCTATTCTTTCTATGATACTCCACACTAGCTAACATCCACAGAATGAAAATAACGCTGCCGTCCGTCCATACTTCTGTCCTTCCTTTTCGATAACTTTAGTTATGTTTGTAGGATTTTAGTGAAGTCTGATATGAAGGTACATGGTTTAATTAGAATTAGCGAGTTCAAGAGGGCAAACAGAAAGCTTTGCATTGATCTTCACGCAGCAAGGAAGGAAACATTTATACAAAACATTTTAGCATCTTTTGGGGCAGTTATTACCCAGAACAATACCGCCCCCACCTGCAATTGGGGGCAATATGTTTCAAATGTTAATATCATAGGCAATATATTCTTCTATTCCCATGTTATATAGCATGCTCGAACGCATAATACAAATTGTTGAGTGTCACATGAACGCTTCTGAGCCAATAGGATGCTCTCTAACTAATATACCATCATACCCAATTGATTTATTATTCATTTTACAGTACTGTCAGTGAAATGGAGTTCCTGAAGCTGGCCCAGGATATCGCTCCATCTTACTACAACGCTGTTGGGATATCTCTAGGGTTCTCCTATGCTCAACTACAGGCAATCCTGGCTGAGAATTTGAAGAACTACACCAATGCGTTACTGGATGTGTTTATGAAATGGAATGTCAAGCAGCAACCTCCACACTCAAACAAAAGACAGCTTTTGGCAAACAAACTACGAGAGGTTGACTTGGGTGGCCTATCAGACGGATTACTCAGTGGACCTCCAATTCCAAACATCACAGGTAAACAGATACATGTAACTAATTTTTGCTACACTAGCGCCATATATTATAAAGCCTTTTGAGTGATCTATTGAGCCTAAGTCTATGGCTCATCGTGGGGCAATATGTTTCAAATGTTAATATCACAGGCAATATATTCTTATATTCCCAGGTTGTTATATAGGATGCCCATAATACAAATTGTTGAGTGTCACATGATAGCTTCTCAGCCAATCGAATGCTCTGTATAAACTAATATCCTATCAAACCCAATTGATTTATTATTCATTTTGCAGTACTGTTAGTGAAATGGATTTCCCCAAACTAAGATCAATCATAATAGAAAACTATTTAGAAAAGTGAAGTCGTTTTTGAACATTGAGGTAGGCCTACTGAGTGGTCTGTGTTCTATACATTTTCCACAGTTTACAGAAGTGTCAAATTTGATCAGGCCCCATGCATGTTTTTTATAATTTACTAATTTAACTTTGTTAATCCTAGATATTTTTATGGATACCAATATACAGTGCATCCCAGAAAAAATGAAACCGAGAATTGTTGAGGTTTTATCATGACTTAATCACAATTATTTTTGATAAATGACACATATTTAGAAAGCTTAGACCTTCTTCTTTCATTTGATGCAACTCATATGATGCATATTTCATGGATGAGTGATTAAAATGAATTTGAAGGGAGGAAACCAAAAAGTCATTTGGCGGACGGTATCTGAATTTCAAAGAGAAAATTACATTTCTAGAAAGTTGAGTTTCTGCCCTTTGATATGACACCTCAATCAGGAAAAATGAGCAAGGAATAACAAAGTTCTGTTTGTTTAAAGTAGTGCTTGCATTTCCATAATTTTATCAAACAAATTTGTTTTCATTGGCTGCCTGCCGTAGCAACAAGCAGAATTGACAACAGACTTCACTCCGTTTCGTTGACAATCAGTCATGCATGAAGTCCTTTGTCTACGGCTGATTGTCAACGAAATGGAATTAAGTCTTTTGTCAACTCTGCATTGCTGAAATGTCCTAGGAAAAATTATTCCAGTGATATTCATCTACAAGTACATGTATACACAAATTACTCAGATTTTAAATGCGCTAAAAATTGAATGAAGTCATTTAAATTCAGAAAAACTTGTAGGACTTTGTGTCTTTAAGTACAGGGCCCCCTGGAAAACAGTACTTTGATTACTGACTGGGCTACCCTGTTTAAATAAATAAAACATAATAAAGTACATGCACCTAGTTGTAGGTCACACTATCAGTCTCAGACCTTTACAATCCTTTCAAATATATCAGAATATGTTTATGTGTAATCATGTGAATATGGATTATCTATGCATTTTTAGGAGGGCCACCAAGACTGCTCGAATCACAGACCAAACCTCCTTCAGCTGAATCTCAGACCAAACCACTTTCTCCTGAACTGGTTGAGCGGTGTGCAAATGATTTCAAGTTCAAGTACAGGTCAACTATCTGTAAGATCAGAACTGATCCTCTCAATCCTGCTTCCACTGTGCAGCTTAAAGACATGTATACTAATCTCGTCTTACAAGAAGAACATGGGACAGAGAAGCGATTGCTAGATTACAATGATATCCTTGATCTCAAAGTCAATGGAGAGTTCCCCAAGCGGATCATGGTTCAGGGAGAGGCAGGGGCTGGAAAAACTACACTCTGTGCTAAGATTGCCTGGGACTGGGTTGAAGGGAGGCATTTCAGTCACTTTGTGTGGGTCTTGATTGTTCCTCTACGTGAATTTAAGCAACACACTATTGGCCAGATTGCAAAGTCTTATCTGGCCAAAAATAATCCAGCAACGGTTTCTCAGATTACTGAGTATATCCGGTCAAACCCTGACAAGGTATTCATCGCATTCGATGGGCTAGACGAAGTCAGTGGCCAAATCATGAAGACAGAATCTTGCGAATCACAGCCTACTGATCAAATGCAACTTCAGCCATCACAGCCAAGTGTCTACTCCCCAGAGGCATGTGGAAGCTCATCTGAGACTGGTGATATTGGACTTGTAGATATTCTTTGTTCAGATCAACTTGCCTCTTGCCCAATCTTGGTGACCACTCGCCCATGGAGAGCAGTAGAGATTAGATCAGATGGTGATCTAATGAAGCTCTATACATTCATTCATGTTGAGGGTTTCAGCAGAGAGAATTTGTCAGTTTACATTCACAAATACTTTCCAAAGAATGATGATAAAGCAAATCAGCTTATCCAGTTCATCGGTGGGAATGATGTCCTATCTGAAAACATGGCCCACTATCCTATATATGTAGCCATGATGTGTCTTATGTGGAAAGAACTTGACAATCAAAAACTAAAGAAAATGAAATCACTGAAAACCTTTTCTCAGATATTCAAAGAAATGATTGCCTTTCTAAAAGAACATTATGCTCAGAAAGAGGTGAAGAAAGTAGGCAGCCCCTCACTTATTGCCCATTTGAAAAAAATTGATGAGGACCTTGTACCTATTGCCAAACAGGCCCTCAATGGTTTGCTAGAAAATACTTTGATTTTCAGTGAAGATGATTTTGAAATATGCCCAGAATCCAAGGACACTGCATGTCGGGTTGGGATTTTGTCTCAAGAGGAGAGAATTGCCACCACTAACACGGATACACATGAGAGGCATTCTCATGTGCAATTGCCAGTCTTCTTCCCTCACAAACTGTTTCAGGAGTACATGGCTGGAGTCCACCTTGCTTCCCTATATGAATCAAATCGTAATGAATTCAACAGGCTGATGGAGCAAGTAGTGCTGCCAAGGAACAAGGAGTTTAGGTATCTCCTGTACTTCACTGTGTCACAGAACAAAAGTATTGCATCCCATGTAATGAAGTCTATGCTTCGGGAAGTATACAGGGATATTCCTTTCATTGTTGATGTAGCCTTTGAGAGTCTGGACCCAGATGTAGCAGCCTTGGTGAAGGACAGGGTTTCATCAGTAGAGACTGTGCTGTTCGTGAACACAACTATGACAGCACACACTGTAGCTGGGTATGCATTCATTGGTCCATATCTGGTAAGTTTGATCATAGTTTAATAAACAAAGTTAGTTCATCCATTTTTATTATGTTTTCGGGTTGTCCGTCCGTACGTCTGTACGTTCGTCCCGTTCTCGTGATCGCGTTATCTGAAGAACCAATTGATGGATTCCTGCCAAACTTAGGTCATGTATGTTACTTGCAGAGCCAATGAACTGATTAGATTTTGGGGTCATGAGGTCAAAGGTCAAAGGCCACAGCGACATTATGTATGCAAAAACAGCTCGTGATCGCGTTATCTCAAGAACCGATTGATAGATTGCTGCCAAACTTAGGTCATGTATGTTACTTGCACAGCCGATGAACTGATTAGATTTTGGGGTCACGAGGTCAAAGGTCAAAGGCCACAGCGCACATTATGTATGCAAAAACAGCTTGTGATCGCGTTATCTCAAGAACCGATTGATGGATTCCTGCCAAAAGTAGGTCATGTATGTTACTTGCAGGGCCAATGAACTGAGTTGATTCTTGGTTCATAAGGTCAAAGGTCATGGGCTCATTATGTATGCAAAAATAGCTTGTGAATGCATTCTCATTAGAACTGACAGATGGATTACTATTTAACTCAGGACATCTTGCAGAGCCAATGAACTGAGTAGATTTTAGGGTCATGAATGAGGTCAAAGATCAAAGGGTCATATATATGAGAAATTGCTTGTAATCACGATATTCTGAGAACCTGTTAATGGATTACAATTGAACTTGAAATCGAAAAATTTCTTCTGTTTTGGTTTGTAAAATTGCTCTATGACGGAGGCATCATTTTTGACTGCGCGCAGTCAAATTCCATCTAGTTTACTTTTATGTCTTTTGCAATTTTCTTACCATACAACAGTATAATCATGGAAGGGTTCATAAAGGAGGTTTACTCTAAAAAGACTGGGTGGGTTGATGTAGCCCCCCCCCCCCCCGACCCTTCTCTATTTTTGTGATTACTTTGTAATGCTTAAATATTTATGATGCCACTTCATGATTTTTTCCTTAAAGTCTTGGGCATCTTGAAAAACAAAATTTGGGGAAAATCGGACCTACCGTTACAAAGTCACCTGACCTTTTGTCTTTGCATGCCAGCCCAAAAGTATCTAAATAAAAAAGGGTACTTCTTTAGCCAGTCATGATGGAGCAACATTGTATGGCCACAAAAACACATCCATTTCAGAACTTTAGAGGATGCTATTTATAGCATGCGTGACTATTGATGTGTGAAATTCAGCAGAAAAGTGTGCAATGCAAAGATAAAGATGCTGTAAAATTTAAAACGGAAAAAAATTAATATGAAAAAGTTTTGTTTATTTTTCCTTTTCATTTGTCAATATTTAAAGAATTTAAGGGTTCTTGAAAGAGTTGATTTTGGACTTAATTTAGAGTATGCTAAGATGGCATTTCATGATGAGATGAGCAACTCTTGTGTGAGGGAATGAGAAGTAGCTCTTTCTTTATAATGCAAATTATTAGTCAGGGGTAAAAGGAATGTACCTAACTAAAGAGGAGTGATATGCCCCAGTGGACATACAGTGTACACTCACTGCATGCAGGTTAAAGCTCATACATGCAGTGAGCAGAGATGAGAATGGTTGTAGCTGTGCCTACATGAAGCTGTAATTGATGTCAAATACTTGCTGTCTATAGTTGGTTTTGGACACCTTAATATCAACTGAAGTGACATGCAGTCAAGGGTCTTCTACCCTCTTTTGTTAGTTGAACAGCATGAAATAAAGATTGGCCTCATACCCAATAGAACCGCAACAACTGCTTCGTCTGATTTATATGACTTCGAGTCGATACCCTCACACTTGTACTATCTAGAGTAATTTGTTAGAAGTCTGTAGCATCTAGGATCTATATAGTGGAGATAGGTAAGCTGAAAGAAATTAAGGCAGGAAAACGGACCACAAACGGTCAAAATGAGGCCTGGAAGTCAATTTCAGTGCACACGATGGGATGGTAAAGAATATACAGACAAAATCTGAAAGGACTTGGGATAGAGAAAGGGACCTAATTTGGAATACCAAGCACTGTGTACAAAACAAATGTGATTTGGGTGGAAGAGGAATAAGAAACAGAATTCAGACCAGGACATCAATGTACATGTAATTATATTGAAGCTATGTACTGGCATGTGCATATGGTGCATCTATACCTTTTAGATGAGATAAATTTGGGAAAAGGAAACTTCATCAATAGTTAGCACATTTTCATCCCATCCGGAAAAATATATACTTTGCTTTAATAATTGATATCCAAATTCTTGGTTTATAAATGTTTAACAGAGCACAAAGGAATCTGTTTGATATTCTTGGCCCTACAATGTACATGTATGTAACATTGTTGTTATTGATATGAATCATATTGAAGCACACTTTGAATTTGATAGCATTTGTAGCTAGGGCATTTAGAACTCTCAACATACATGACTATTGTATTCTGTAGATCAATTCGTCCTATCTTCTGCATTACTCTCCCATGGTAAGACTGAATACATGCACATTATGTGCTCATGCAGGGGTATCCATGTTTTACTTCTTTTCTCCTTTGGGAGCCTATGTTTTTGCTTCGTATCCACCATTTTAATTAAGTGATTGTGTTCCTAGTAACATTTATAAATGAATACCGTATAGTATGAGGCACCAGATGGTGTAAAGTTAATAATCTCCTTTGAATCCTGTTCTTAGAGTTATACTCTCCTTTTACTTAGGATTCTCGATTTAGTACATTAAAACTAAAATAAGATATTCCTACAATTGCAAAAATAGCCTTATTTATTTCCCTTTCCCTCTTAATACTCTCTGTAGTTCTAGTAGCACATCTAGGGCAACCGCTCATGTAGACTACACGTGTATGCCTAACATCCAAGTAAACGTCTATATTCTGCATCCCATCAGTAATCACTTTGTCATTTTATCTAGGTTGGACTCATAATTGTGAGAGATTGTGGACCTTCTATGTCACTTGATGTTGCAGAGATGATATGCTCCATTCCATCCTTGAAGGAAGTTTCTCTTCATGGTGCATTCCATCATTGTTTTTTAGCAACACTTGCAACGAAAGGAAAAGAATCAAAGGTGAGCATTTCATCCACAATAGACCAGTTCACGGTTAGCACATTACTGCAATGACCCCGAATATCCACAGATCCTAAAAACATGAAGAGGTCCCACTATTTACATTTTGAAATAATCACTCTTACAGTGATAGAGGTGCTATTTAAATAACCTTTGTTTCCAATTTTCAAAGAATACTTCCACCTGTGTATCATGGAGTGCACTGAATGTGCATTAATGAATAATGTTACATAACTTTTGTGAGTACGTATCCAGTGTTTCATCTCCGTGTATTTCAAAATTTGTTCTGCAATGACCTTTATCTGCTCATGCTCAGACTGCAACCGTGAACTGGCTTATTGTGATGTATGTACAAGTGTTTAATTTAATTTCACCCCATTATTACCATCTCTTCCCTTTTACATTTTGATTTCCTTTAATTTTTGTTAATGTCACATGCTGGTTCTTTTGATCGAAGGATATCAATGGTTGTTTCACTAAGGCGGCAGCAGTGTTAACAAAAGCCTTTAAGTTTGAATATTCACCGTGGAAACCTAGAGAGTGGGCGGGGAGTAATATGCAATCAGTCGTATGCATATAACTTGAATGCCCTAAAAGAAACTCACATGTAGGAAGATCACAAAATAATTAGGTACTTAAAGGGAAAGTCCGCCCTGATATTAAGTGGGTTTTAATTAAATCAGAAAAATAATGGAAACAAATTAGTGAAAGTATGATCAATATCCGACTAAAGATACAAAATTTATTAATTTGTTATGTTGTCCTAAGTGGAACACATATTTATGACACACTGTGATTTACAAACCTGTATCTTTGGATACAGGTTTTCTCAGTACAAGACATTTCATAAACTTTCATTTTCTTAGTTATTAATAACGGAATAGATTTTTTCATGTAGGGGTTGCATAAAAACTTACTGGTATTTGTGATAATTGTATCCCCGGCAGTATGCCGGTGGGGTACCTTGGATTCAGCAGCGTTATACGCCGCCGCGTCCGCCGCAGCGTCATATTCTTGGGTGCGCTCTAACTGCCACATTCCTTGGCAGATTTCTTTCAAATTTTGTATGAAGGTGTATCTTGGTATAATCTACGCACATATAACTTTTGGTGATGCTGTCACCAGTGTTCGTCTATGTTAGGGTCAAAGGTCATATTTTGGTGGGTGTCTAGTGTGTGCTCTGCAGGTCATATTTCATGACAGATTTCTTTCAAATTTTGTATGGAGATGGTTCTTGGTACAATCTATGCATCTTCACTTTTGGGCGATGCTGCCCTCATTTTTCCGTCTCTTACATGTATATGGTCAAAGGTCAAGCATCTTTTATACACTCTAACTGCCACATAGTTTCTTGACAGATTTCTGTCAAATGTTGTATGGAGGTGTGTCAATCTACACATCTTTAGTGTTTGGTGATGCTGCCACCTGTATTCTGTCTGTTATAGGGTCAAATGTCATATTTTGGTGGCTGTCTTTTATGCACTCTTACTGCCACATTTCTTGATCAGACAGATTTCTTTCACATTTTCTACAGAGATGCATTATACTCTAATCTACACACAATGTTTTGGTGATGCTGCTCCTAGTCTTGACAATAGTCCCATCGAGCTGTTGTATCTCTGATACACTATACATGAGTGCTTTATCTGAGAGCTAAAGCCCCTTTCACACTGGATCTGCGTAGTGTTGCGTACCGACTACGCCGAAGTTAAGCTGCGTACTCATGAATAAATTGATGCTTCGGCGTAGGCACTGCGTACCTTCGGCGTAGGCAATTGGCGTAGGGTTACGTACGGTTGCGTAGGCCTGGCGTAGGGTTGCTTACGGTTGCGTAGGCCTGGCGTAGGGTTGCTTACGGTTGCGTACGATTGCTTACTGTGGGAGAAAATGCCATGTAAAAATGCAATAGACGGTCGTAGGAGCCGCGAGTATAGCCATTGGCGCTTTATAAACATACATGTATATAATAACAAAATGTTAAAAAACAGTTCAATTTATTGTATAAATGAACTGTGCAGTGTACAAAGAATTGTACATGTTATAACATGTGAACATAACTTGATCTTAGTATAATAATAACATTCTGACAAACTGTGACATCCAAGGGGCAGTGGGTCTCTTTTGCATGCGTGAAATAGGGCTGAAACGCCAATTTGCGTAAAATAGTGAGTGCAGAAAATAACATTTATAAACCTGCCATAAGTTTTAATAGTAAAAAGTGGCATTCGGTACACGTTTTTGACCGTTAAATTTTCAGTTTTTTTAGTAGGTATTAGCAACTGCTGAGGTTATTTTGCAGTAATGTTAATTTGTTCAAGATTTTATTTTCCAAAAAATGCAGACATTTTTGTTGATGTACTACATTATTGTACTATGTATCATTCAAAAGGGTAATATATGAACTTTCTTTTGATGAACATTGCAAGGTCACGTGATGTGATTTGATACCTCAAAACGCCAACAAAAGAGAGCACTTATTTTGATTTGTGAATAAATGTGGACAGCAGTCTGATATTTGTTGACCATATCTCTTTTTTTCACTCATTTGTAAAATATCATTCAATAACAGTTTCCTGAAAGTTTGAAGACGATATCCGTTGTCCTTGGTCCGTAGCGTATTTGTGTGTGACAATGTAATGATATAAATGTTAGTCATTTATTAAAATTAAAGAAATACTTCTGACATACACACTCACTCAGTCTCACTAACAGAGTGAGAAAAAATTATTTCTTTGCTCATTTCAATTAAACAAATTATATTACAAACATACAAACAGGACCACAAACGTACACACAAGCAAACAAACCGACACAAATACATACAGATTTCCACAAAACATAATAAAATTTTCGCATGAGGCATCAGTTTATGAATCTTATCTCTGTTTATTATATCAACAGCCTGAGATGTCAATTATCACAAATTGAATAAACCATATAACAAAACAAAACATGTCAGTCTGAAATACCTTGTAGTAGTACAAACAGAATAACAAGCAAGAATGATCAATGATCAATATCTGCCAAGTTTACATCCAGGTCCCAAAAAAAATCTTTATACCATACGTTTTTAATGCTTCGTCGGACTGGCGTAGGGTAGCGTATTGTTGCGTAGGCTTGGCGTACATTTGCGTAGGCTTGGCGTACAGTAGCGTAGGCTTGGCGTACAGTTGCGTAGGCTTGGCGTACAGTTGCGTAGTAAAGTCTACGCCGAAGGTACGCGAAAAAAATTAAACATGTTTAATTTTTTGCGTTCATCTCGCGTACCCATTCGCGTCCCTCCGCGTACAGTTGCGTAGGGTTGCGTACGATCGGCGTAGTCACTACGTAACTCTACGCAAGGCCCGGTGTGAAAGCCCCTTAAGGGAGTGTCCTTTCTACTTGGCTGCTGGTAGTGAAGTGGCTTGCAAGTTCAAAGCAGTGACATTCTTCCTATAGTGGTAATGGTATGCTATTCAGGTATCCATCTATTGTCCTATTGTCACTGGCTGGTATGTACATTACATGTACATTGGCATGTACATTACATTGGTATGCATTGCAGCTGGCATGTCTGCTATGTTGTTCCATATATACATAACACTCCTTCCGCATCACATTGTTTGTTCATCATCAAAATAAAATGTCATTTCCATAATTCCATGTACCTCATAGATTCATCACGATATCGTCAAAATTAATTCTTCTTCTTTCAAGGACTTCCAAAGTTTTCATCTTGGCCCAAAATATTGATACCTCCTGGTAGTGAGTCAAATAAGTCATATGCTGCTCCACATGGAGATCCAACAGATCAATGAATTAACGCATGCATTTTAAAAGATTCCTTCTTGGAGGATATATATACATGCATTCTGCTTCTCTCTATAGTTCCTTATAATCCAGCCTGTTCGGTGGACGTCGATCACGAACAGGATTTCTGTTTATTCTCCCTGCGGATGTAGTTTGTTCCCGAGGAGGTGATGTTGGTCCATCAGACTGGTCATGTGATGCTAGTGTAATAGGTATATCACCGTCATCCTCTAAGGTAGATGGAGGAAGGTCATAATGGGTCCTCTTATGATTTGATCAAGATGAACCTGTTTTTGTTTATCACCAACTTGAACAACATATCTTATTGGTCCCAAAGCTTGCATAATGACTCCATAGTCCCACTTGTTTTTTCCTCTGTATGCACGTACTATGACACGCTGGCCAGGTGAAAACTGACAAATGCTGGTACGACCTCTGTCGTGTGTTCTCTTGGCAGCAGCCTTCTTCTTTTCAGAGTCTTTTCAGGTCGCCACTTAGCAGCTGTTCGTAAGAATAAGTCAACCAAATTTGTTGTTTCTGAATTACGAGAGGAAGGTGATTGTGAAATGCATACCCTTGGGTTGTTCACGGTGTCTGAGAAGTCAAAGGATGATGCACTCACAGTGACTGTTGAAATTAATGATAGACCAGTAATCATGGAAGTTGATACTGGTGCGTCAATGAGTGTCATTCCAGCAGACTTGTATCATGAGAAATTGCAGCACATAAAACTGGATAAACCTACTTACAGATTCAA
Organism: Strongylocentrotus droebachiensis; assembly: GCA_035222895.1. Taxonomy (NCBI): domain Eukaryota; kingdom Metazoa; phylum Echinodermata; class Echinoidea; order Camarodonta; family Strongylocentrotidae; genus Strongylocentrotus; species Strongylocentrotus droebachiensis. The sequence continues at coordinate 129,269 of JAVYIG010004616.1, forward strand.
GTCCTACTCAGGCAAATTGCGAAAACTGCACTGAAGGAAAACCAGAGGTCGAAGATCCCAATAAACAGCTGGAAATAGACGCTCCTAAGAAAGATTTCAAGAAGCTTTGAATGCAATGCAAAGAGCTTCAGCATGTCAACCTCTCTTGGGAGAAATACAGCACCAAGAAAGTCAGTTCGAGCAGCAGCAGATACAGTTCTCGAGCAAAGAAAAAACCAGCGCATCACAACACCAGTTCTAAGGAGCAAGGAGCTTGTTATCGATGTGGACAGGGGCAACACCCTCCATCAACTTGTAAGTACATGTACAAGTCGTGCAAATGCAATAACTGTGGAAAGGTTGGACACTTAGCAGCTGTTTGTAAGAGTAAGTCAACCAAATTTGTTGTTTCTGAATTACGAGAGGAAGGTGATTGTGAAATGCATACCCTTGGGTTATTCACGGTGTCTGAGAAGTCAAAGGATGATGCACTCACAGTGACTGTTGAAATTAATGATAGACCAGTAATCATGGAAGTTGATACTGGTGCATCAATGAGTGTCATTGCAGCAGACTTGTAGCATGAGAAATTGCAGCACGTAAAACTGGATAAACCAGTAATTACAGATTCAAGTCCTACTCAGGGACATTGCCTCTATTGGGTCAAGCCCAAGTTAAAGTGCAGTATGGTGACAAAATCATGTCTGACGTCTTGATTGTAGCAGATATCAAGGACCAGCCTGCAATTCTTGGTAGAAATTGGCTCGAAAGCATCCAGCCAAATTGGAGATCGGTGTTCAAAGTTGCACCAGTTAAGGATGATCCATTTCAAGGAAGTACCCAACATGGACTGTCTGAAATTCAACGAAAACATCAGGGCAATTCCACGGTAACGGAAGGACACTCAGACAAGATTTTTGAACTTCAGGTTCATACTAAAAGAAATGTTTTATTAATATGTATTAAACTATGGGGAACAAAATGTGTTTCAGTCAAGTGGAAAGCTTCATCAACTTCACAAAGTTTGGATAAACACTAATTAACTGGAAAAACCATGTCCATTTTTATGTCCTTCCGTTACCGAGATAATTAATATGCACATTCTTAAACTACTTAACTATAATGACAATTTTTTTGGGGAGAATTAAAGGCACTTATATAGGTATTATATCTGTACTGTTTCACATCTTATACTAATAAAACAGTTCTTTTAGTATGAACCTGAAGTTCAAAAATCTTGTCTGAGTGTCCTTCCGTTACCATGGAATTGCCCATCAGGCAGATTTCGAGCCCGGTCTTGGAACCATGACAAATCACAAAGCTAAGATTAAAGTCAAATCTGATGCACATGCCCCGCTTCAATAAAGCAAGACCTGTACCTTATGCCTTGAGAAATAAGGTAGAAGCTGAGCTTGACAAACTTGTTGAACAAGGAGTTCTCATTCCAGTTTCACACAGCAATTGGGCTGCTCCTATTGTTGTAGTACCGAAGTCTGACAAGTCGATTCTAATCTGTGGGGATTATAAGACTATACTATCAATCCTGTTTTGGATGTCGACAAGTACCCCCTACCGAACCCCCAGGATTTGTTCACAACCCAGGCAGGTGGATGTTGTTTCACCAAGCTTGACTTATCACAGGCATATCAGCAGATGACTCTTTTCAGCTTAGCAGCGACCTCTCTACGTCATCCTTTTGTTTCAGGGAGGGAAGAGGGGATCTTTGTCCCTCCTTCGAACATAAAGGTTGACACAAAATCCCTGCCACTGCCGGGGATGCATTCGCATTGCACAGCAATACAGATTGCAATATTTCTAGTTACATTTAGGGTAAATGTATGATTGAAATTTTCTCATGGGAAAGTATTTTTTTAAAATTAGCTTGTTACAAGGTCATACTCTAGGTCAGAAGACCTTGCATGATACAATATACACATGTACGTCACATAAATGCCAAATTGGTTTGTATTGAACACATCTTCAAATATCAATAACTTTGTTATATTAAATCGGTTGTTGCGCGCGCATGCTCAAATTTTTACCAACCTGTTTTTTCTTATTTTTCTGCTTCTATCAAACCAACTTAATATTGGGTGGCCTTCCTCCCCTTCCATATGATAGACACATGTATTATATGTGATTAGAGATATTTCACTCAAGGCAGTTTTGAGGAAAAACAATATAGAATTGATTTTTCTTATGATTATGACTAGAAGTGAAGCTTTATAGCATGTGTTGTATAACATTGGGTAGATAATGATATAGGTTTTCTCGCCCAATTTCATCAGATTCGATTTCCTGAATAGGCGTTCAAGTTCTAACAATTTTCGTCAACTTTCTGCTCTCATGGTTCATTTACCTTCTTTGAGCATTCAATGTCGTTTTATATCATTCCTTTTAAATTTTATTTCATTCAATTTAGAGAGAAATCCATTCAATTTAGTGACACAAAGTTGTCATTCAATTTCGCGCCAGCTGGATAGACGTTCAATTTCGTCCTTAATACCAATTTCAATTTCATTTATAAGCACACACCTTTGCACTTTGAACGTTCGACATAAATTAAAATAAACAATTTTTGTAGTTCTATGTAATTCTTACCGCAATTTGTTCACGTCATATTAACTTTTTTCACTGTTTTAAATCATATAATTTCATTTTCATTTTAAAACTTTCAAACTGTTTATTTTAATCATATTTTGTATATTTCTTTTATTTCTTATCTTCTCTTCCAGTTTCACTTTATTCCATAGCAGTATATGGATATAACACTTACAGAATTCTTATAGCTCATAATTTTGTTACATGTAAGTAAGTACTTATCATGTACTTACTTACGTTATTATCATGTGCATGTAAGATATTTCAATATAAGGCAAAGGTCCCATTTCAAGGTACATAAAATTTGCATAATTTATTCAATCAGTGCAGATTGCAAAGAACTTAAAAAGTAAAAAAAAAAGAAAAAGACTGCCCAAATGCTATAAATAATTGCCTTTTCATGAATTTGAATACCTTAACGTTCATCAGGGCGGTGCAGTTGTGAATTTGAATGCATTTACGTACATTTTTAATTTGAACTCGCTTTTTACACGTTTATGTGAGAAAATCATGAAATCGCATGCTAATTCAATTAAATTGAATGAACTAGATAGCTTTTTGAACGCTGATCTCGGTGATCATTCAAATTCGCTCGAAATTGAATGATCGCATTGTTAAATTGAATGCAATTCTGATGAAAATTGGACGGGACAACCTATAATAATAATTTTTAGATAAATTCAAAATCTCTTTTAAGGCTACATCCAATGGGAAGAAATAAGAAGGGAGAGTGATTCTTGCCTTTGTTTTGGACTTTGATGTATTTAGTGTCGGTCACATTCGCATTTGCAAGAAGAGAATTTGCACAATCCTTATGACTGGGAACCATCCCTTCCCCCTCCAATTTTTTCAACCTAAATATGCTACTGGCTGTTGTTTGGAAGTGGCATCAAAATGATACGTGTGTGAATGTTGCTTCATTTCAAAGAATGCAACTACGCACTGTGGGACGCCATATGACATGTGACACAAAATCACTCCAAATAATTGATTTTGTCACAAAAGCAATCTCACAATGTGATTTTGTCACAAAATCAATCTCACATAGCAATTACATGTATGTCCATGGAATCACACCCATGAGAAATTTTGTAGATGGAATCATTTCAAACCACAGGTGATTTTGTCCACGGAAACAAACCCGCGAGTAATTCTGTCCACCCCTGTGGATGATTTTGTCTACAGACGCACTATACTGACATCGATTTTGTCAAACCGTGAAGATATTTTGTGAACTCTTGTATCCGAATTAAACAAGGCACTTCCAGATTAAAGATGCTTATGATCAATTAGACATAGATATTTGAAATGCTTGAATTAATCTAGAAGATACGTAGAAGATTTCCTGATGCCAAATCGGTTTCATTGATATTAACCCAAACTTTAAACTATAGAATATTAAAAATTATATTCTGCATTACACATTTTTTGGTTTTTGATTGGTTGAGAGCTCTTCACGTGACCAGAAATATTTCAACCATTTTAAGGTTGCTCTGAGTACTATTTGGGAGTTGAAAATTCCAAAATTTTTCCTTTTCTGTTGCTCTCATATGGTTTTGTGTGGCTGTTGGTGTGTGCATATACATGGTCAATAAATGCCGTAGAAAATGTCTGGTCATTTTTTTTCCCCCTTCTTGAAATATATATACCTTGTAATATTGTATTTCTTGTGCAATTTATTTTGATATTGTGTTCACTCATTTCCTCATATACCAAACACAACTTGCTTCTTAGAGGATCTGACCTGTAATTTGTAAAAGAAAAATCATGCCAAATGAATATAATTAGATTAAAAACCATGCATGTGGAGATTCAGTTAAAGTTTGAGTGTTTATAAGATGGACATTATTTTGTATCAATCATCAATTTCTAACCTTTTCCAAGTTTGATTGATTTTTAAAATTTGTCATAGAGTTTTCTGAGAGCCAATTTTACTAAAGGCTTGAATTCACCAAACTGAACCATAGCAAGAAACCTCCTGACTTAGGGGTCTTTTGCACATGAAATCCAGAGTAAAGAATACCTTAATAAATACATTAATATCAAATATATATTTATGCATATTAACAATTTCAATGTAAGTAGGAGTTACACTATTGAATGCAAACAGGATGGAAGCCCTATAAAGAATAGATATAGAATTTTGAAAAAAAATCATCCTCTCCATGGAAACTGTAGTATGTTCCCCTAATTCAAGAGACAAGAATCGAATTTGAAAATAAAATCTATTTCATCATTTTTTGTGAGAATAACATGTTATTATAAATAGAAGTATGTATTGAATGGAATTTGTATAATATATAAGAATACAGTCAGAAATTAGTAAAATAAAATGTATGCAGGTATTGATAAGTTACTTAATTATATTCATCATTAACGCAGGTCAAGACCCTCAAGCTTGATTATGTCAAGTGTTCCACACCAGCCTCTTCGCATCATCTTGTAGAAGCACTGTGTTCTATGCCAAACCTGACTGACCTGACACTTAGAATAGATCTCAATGAGGAGTCCAATGATGATTTCTACTCTTCATTGAAAGCACATGCATCAACCATACAGGTAAGTGTGTCCCAATGGTAATGTCATGGAGAGGCTTATTGAAAGAAAGAAAGAGCAGTAATGATTATATGGTGCACATGTATACATCATTTTTTCCAAACGCCCTCTTTTAATGGCCATGCACTTGGCGTATAGGTACAGTCATGAAAAATATAATAAAAGCAAACTATACATGTACTGATTCAGCCGAAATCCAAATGTGTATAAGATTGACGTTGTTTTGATCAATAACCAATATCCATCCTTTTCCAAGTTTAATTGATATGAAAAATGTGTCATATAGTTTTGTTAGAGCCAGTTTTGATAAAGCCTTGAATTTACCAGCTGAACCATAATAAGAAACCTCCTGACTTAGGGGTCTTTTGCACATGAAATCCAGAGTAAAGAATACCTTAAATACATTAATATCAAATATATATTTATGCATATTAACAATTTCAATGTAAGTAGGAGTTACACTATTAAATGCAAACAGACTGGAAGCCCTATAAAGAATAGATATAGAATTTTGAAAAAAAATCATTATTAAAAAATCATCCTCTCCATGGAAACTTTAGTATGTTCCCCTAATTCAAGAGACAAGAATCGAATTTGAAAATAAAAATCTATTTCATCATTTTTTGTGAGAATAACATGTTATTATAAATACAAGTATGTATTGAATGGGATTTGTATAATATATAAGAATACAGTCAGAAATTAGTAAAATAAAATGTATGCAGGTATTGATAAGTTACTTAATTATATTCATCATTAACGCAGGTCAAGACCCTCGAGCTTGATTATGTCAAGTGTCTCACACCAGCCTCATCGCATCATCTAGTAGAAGCACTTTGTTCTATGCCAAACCTGACTGACCTGACACTTGAAATGGATCTGGATAAGGAGTACAATGATGATTTCTACTCTTCATTGAAAGCACATGCATCATCCATACAGGTATGTGTGTCCCAATGGTAATGTCACGGAGAGGCTTATTGAAAGAAAGAAAGAGCAGTAATGATTATATGGGTCACATGTATATATATGCTTTTCTCTACAAATACCCTTTTCTAAAGGCCATTTTCTTGGTATATTGGTACAGTCATAAAAAATAAAATAAAAGCAAACTATACATGTACTGTTTCAGCTGAAATCCAAATGTGTATAAATTGACTTTGTTTTGATCAATAATCAATATCCAACCTTTTCCAAGTTTGATTGTTATGAAAAATATGTCATACAGTTTTATTACTGCCAATTTTAATAAAGAACTCAATTTACCAAACTTAACCATAGCAACAAACCTCCTGACAAGGGTCTTGGGCAAATGAAATTTAGAGTTATGAAAACCTTCAATACATTAATAACAGATGTATATAAATACATATTATTAATTTCAGTTTATGTAGGAGTAGGACCTATCAATGCAAACAGGTTGGAAGTCCTATAAAGAGTACATATAGAGTTTTTATTTAAATCACTCTTATTAAATCATCCTCTCCTTGGAAACGTTAGTGTGTTCTTTTTTCAATAGACAATAATTGAATGTGAAAAGAAAATTTATTTAAAATTTTTTGCTGAGAATGTTATTATGAATAAAACTATTTAATGAATGGAATTTGTATAAAATGTAAACATATAATGAGAAATTTGTAAATTAAATGTATGCATGTATAGATGAGTTACTTAACTATGTTCATCATGAACGCAGGTCAAGACTCTCGAGCTTTCTCGTGTCAAGTGTCCCACATCAGCCTCATCTCATTATCTAAACGTTATCAACTCTTATTAAATCATCCTCTCCTTGGAAACGTTAGTGTGTTCTTTTTTCAATAGACAATAATTGAAGATGAAAAGAAAATCTATTTAATAATTTTTGCTGAGAATGTTATTTTGAATATAACTGTTATTAATGGAATTTGTATAAAATGTAAAAAAAAAGTCAGAATTTAGTAAATAAAATGTATGCAGGTATTGATGAGTTACTTAACTATTTTCATCATGAACGCAGGTCAAGACTCTCAAGCTTTATGGTGTCGGGTTTCCCACACCAGCATCATCACATCATCTAGTAGAAGCACTATGTTCTATGCCAAACCTGTTTGACCTGAAACTTGGAATGGGTCTCAATGATGAGTTCTACTCTTCATTGAAAGCAAATGCATCATCCATACAGGTATGTGTGTTCTAATGTAAATGTCATGGAGAGTGTCATAGAAATGAAGAAAGAGTAGTAATGATTATATGGGTCACATGTATATATATGCTTTTCTCTACAAATACCCTTTTCTAAAGGCCATTTTCTTGGTTAATTGATACAGTCATGAAACATGGGATAAAAGCAAACTCACATGTACTGATTCAGTTGAAATTCAAGTGTATATAAGATTGATATTGTTTTGATCAATAATCCATATCCATCCTTTTCCGAATATGATTAATAGGAAAATTATGTCATAATGACTTTAAGAGCCAATTTTTTAAAAGGCTTGAATTCACCAAACTGAACCATAGGAAGAAACTTCCCAACTTAGGGGTCTTGTGTACATGAAATCCAGAGTAAAGAATACCTTAACCCTACATGTATGTTAACTTGGGACGGGGGGGGGGGGGGGGGGGGTCAATTTGACCCCCCCCCCCGTAGTAATTTACCGACTACTCCGGAACCGCGGCAGATATAACGTTGTCCTTTCATGACTTTTTTCTTTCGAGTCTTACGCATCTTTTGAAACAAAATTTTCGAAAATCGGACCTACGGTTACAAAGTCACATGACCTTTTGTCTTTGGATGTCAACCCAAAAATCGCTCATTTTTGTAATTTGTGTACAAAACATATTGAAATACCATTTTCCTAAAAAGAGATAAAACATTGGTTATTCGGTCTTGTTTGAAGTTAAGGTGTTTGTTTTGGGGTCAAAATAGTTGAATTGTAGTTAGAAATTAAATAAAACAACAATAAAATACATAAGTTAAAAAAACAATGAAATACATAAGAAATTATCGAAACAAGAGATAACATAAGGAATAACCTGGGTCTTCCAAATTTTTGTTTGTATTATTATTCCAAATGGTCTAACGAATATATGTAATGAAAAAGAATGCTTAAAGGTACTATGTCCCTTTTGCAGCCAACCTCAAATACTGTAGAATTTTGCAGGAATTATGAATATGTCATGTATGTCCTATCTGTGAAATTTAAACGTTAGCAGTGTCCTCATATTCAAATTATGCAAGGAAACCCGTTTACTTGCTAGACTTCACTGTCAGACACTATTGAGTGACTGACTGGCTTTTTTTCTTCCTTGGTAATAACATACATGAAAAGAGTTGTAAAGGGTACATGAGCATTTGTCTACATCAATAACCCACTTCTTGTGATGGCCAAGATTAAACTGATTGAATCTTTGCGCAGCATTAAAACGTATGACCATTCGGTACAATTGTCTGAAAATCAAGACTATTACTTTTGGGCTCTATAGCCCTAAAGTCGATTTGACAACTAATAGTTGTTATTTTCCCACTTGAAGACATTTTCAAACCCCACCTTTTTTAGGGAAGTTCTAAATTAGTATTATCTGTCAAATGCAGTTGGAATTTAACTTTTTCATTTTTTTGGCCTGCAAATGGGACGTAGTACCGTTAAATATGAATAATATATGATTTATGGGTAAAAATGTGAATTTCATGACTTCATTTGCATAAATTACCAGAAATATGCAAATGAGTGAATTTTTCAAAAAATTTAAATTACCATAGTATACTATACACTTCACTTGACATGCATGCAAATTTTTGCGGCGATCGGCCGTTAAACGGCCGAGATCTAAAGGTGGGGTCAAATTGACCCCCCTCCCCCAGTAAAAACCTGGTCTGAAATAGCCCAGTTAAAATAGGGTTAAATACATTAATATCAAATATATATTTATGCATATTTACAATTTCAATGTACATGTACATGTACATGTAAGTAGGAGTTACACTATTAAATGTAAACAGGCTGGAAGCCCTATAAAGAATAGATATAGAATTCTGGAAAAAAATCACTATTAAAAAATCATCCTCTCCATGGAAACTTTAGTATGTTCTCTTACTAAGAGACAAGAATCGAATTTGAAAATAAAATCTATTTCATCATTTTTTGTGAGAATAAGATGTTATCATAAATACAAGTATGTATTTAATGGAATTTGTATAATACATAAGAATACAGTCAGAAATTAGTAAATAAAATGTATGCAGGTATTGATGAGTTACTTAATTATATTCATCATTAACGCAGGTCAAGACCCTCGAGCTTCATACTGGCGAGTGTCCCACATCAGCCTCATCGCATCATCTAGTAGAAGCACTTTGTTCTATGCCAAACCTTACTGACCTGACACTTGTAATGTATCTCAATGATGAGTTCTACTCTATATTGAAAGCAAATGCATCATCCATACAGGTATGTGTGTCCCAATGGTAATGTCATGGAGAGGTTCATTAAAAGAAAGAAAGAGTAGTAATGATTATATGGTGCACATGTATACACCATTTTTTCCAAACACCCTTTTTTAATGGCCATTCACTTGGTATATTGGTACAGTCATAAAAAATAAAATAAAACTAAAGCAAACTATACATGTACTGTTTCAGCTGAAATCCAAATGTGTATACGATTGACTTTGTTTTGATTAATAATCAATATCCAACCGTTTCCAAGTTTGATTGTTATGAAAAATATGTCATACAGTTTTATTACTGCCAATTTTAATAAAGAACTCAATTTACCAAACTTAACCATAGCAACAAACCTCCTGACAAGGGTCTTGGGCAAATGAAATTTAGAGTTATGAATACCTTCAATACATTAATAACAGATGTATATAAATACATATTATTAATTTCAGTATAAGTAGGAGTAGGACCTATCAATGCAAACAGGTTGAAAGTCCTATAAAGAGTACATATAGAGTTTTTATTTAAATCACTATTAAAAAATCATCCTCTCCATGGAAACTTTAGTATGTTCTCTTACTAAGAGACAAGAATCGAATTTGAAAATAAAATCTATTTCATCATTTTTTGTGAGAATAACATGTTATTATAAATACAAGTATGGATTGAATGGAATTTGTATAATATATAAGAATACCGTCAGAAATTAGTAAATAAAATGTATACAGGTATTGATAAGTTACTTATTTATATTCATCATTAACGCAGGTCAAGACCCTCGAGCTTCATCATGTCAAATGTCCCACATCAGCCTCATCGCATCATCTAGTAGAAGCACTTTGTTCTATGCCAAACCTGACTGACCTGACACTTGAAATGGATCTGGATAAGAAGTCCAATGAGGATTTCTCCTCTTCATTGAAAGCAAATGCATCATCCATACAGGTATGTGTGTCCCAATAGTAATGTCACGGAGAGGTTCATTGAAAGAAAGAAAGAGCAGTAATGATTATATGGTGCACATGTATACACCATTTTTTCCAAACACCCTTTTTTAATGGCCATTCACTTGGTATATTGATACAGTCATAAAAAATAAGATAAAAGCAACCTATATATGTACTGTTTTAGCTGAAATCCAAATGTGTATAAGATTGACTTTGTTTTGATGAATAATCAATATCCAACCTTTTCCAAGTTTGATTGGTATGAAAAATATGTCATACAGTTTTATTACTGCCAATTTTAATAAAGGCTTCAATTTACCAAACTTAACCATAGCAACAAACCTCCTGACAAGGGTCTTGGGCAAATGAAATATAGAGTTATGAATACCTTCAATACATTAATAACAGATGTATATAAATACATATTATTAATTTCAGTATAAGTAGGAGTAGGACCTATCAATGCAAACAGGTTGGAAGTCCTATAAAGAGTACATATAGAGTTTTTATTTTAATCATTCTTACTAAATCATCCTCTCCATGGAGACTTTACTATGTTCTATTCATCAATAGACAATAATTGAAGATGAAAAGAAAATCTATTTAATAATTTTTGCTGAGAATGTTATTTTGAATATAACTGTTATTAATGGAATTTGTTTAAAATGTAAAAATATAGTGAGAAATTTGTAAATAAAATAGATGCATGTATAGATGAGTTACTTAACTATGTTCATCATGAACGCAGGTCAAGACTCTCGAGCTTTGTCGTGTCAAGTGTCCCACACCAGCCTCATCTCATTATCTAGTAGAAGCACTTTGTTCGATGCCAAACCTGTTTGACCTGACACTTGGAATGGATCAGTATACGGAGTCCAATGAGGATTTCTACTCTTCATTGAAAGCAAATGCATCATCCATACAGGTATGTGTGTCCCAATAGTAATGTCATGGAGAGGTTCATTGAAAGAAAGAAAGAGCAGTAATGATTATATGGTGCACATGTATACACCATTTTTCCACACACCCTTTTTTAATGGCCATTCACTTGGTATATTGATACAGTCATAAAAAATAAAATAAAAGCAAACTATACATGTACTGTTTCAGCTGAAATCCAAATGTGTATAAGATTGACATTGTTTTTATCAATAATCAATATCCAACCGTTTCCAAGTTTGATTGTTATGAAAAATATGTCATACAGTTTTATTACTGCCAATTTTAATAAAGAACTCAATTTACCAAACTTAACCATAGCAACAAACCTCCTGACAAGGGTCTTGGGCAAATGAAATTAAGAGTTATGAATACCTTTAATACATTAATAACAGATGTATATAAACACATATTATTAATTTCAGTATAAGTAGGAGTAGGACCTATCAATGCAAACAGGTTGGAAGTCCTATAAAGAGTACATATAGAGTTTTTATTTAAATCACTATTAAAAAATCATCCTCTCCATGGAAACTTTAGTATGTTCTCTTACTAAGAGACAAGAATCGAATTTGAAAATAAAATCTATTTCATCATTTTTTGTGAGAATAACATGTTATTATAAATACAAGTATGGATTGAATGGAATTTGTATAATATATAAGAATACAGTCAGAAATTAGTAAATAAAATGTATACAGGTATTGATAAGTTACTTATTTATATTCATCATTAACGCAGGTCAAGACCCTCAAGCTTCATCATGTCAAATGTCCCACATCAGCCTCATCGCATTATCTAGTAGAAGCACTGTGTTCGATGCCAAACCTGACTGACCTGATACTTGGAATGGATCTCAATGATGAGTTCTACTCTTCATTGAAAGCAAATGCATCATCCATACAGGTATGTGTGTTCTAATGTAAATGTCATGGAGAGGGTCATAGAAATGAAGAAAGAGCAGTAATGATTATATGGGGCACATGTATATATATGTTTGTCTTTACAAATACCCTTTTCTAAAGGCCATTTTCTTGGTTTATTGATACAAAATAGGGTTAAATACATTAATATCAAATATATATTTATGCATATTTACAATTTCAATGAAGTAGGAGTTGCACTATTAAATGCAAACAGGCTGGAAGCCCTATAAAGAATAGATATAGAATTTTGAAAAAAATCACTATTAAAAAATCATCCTCTCCATGGAAACTTTAGTATGTTCTCTTACTTCAAGAGACAAGAATCGAGTTCGAAAATAAAATCTATTTCATAATTTTTTGTGAGAATAACATGTTATCATAAATACAAGTATGTATTTAATGGAATTTGTATAATATATAAGAATACAGTCAGAAATTAGTAAATAAAATGTATGCAGGTATTGATGAGTTACTTAATTATATTCATCATTAACGCAGGTCAAGACCCTCAAGCTTCATTATGTCAAGTGTCCCACACCAGCCTCATCGCATCATCTAGTAGAAGCACTTTGTTCTATGCCAAACCTGACTGACCTGACACTTGGAATGCATCTGGATAAGAAGTCCAATGAGGATTTCTCCTCTTCATTGAAAGCAAATGCATCATCCATACAGGTATGTGTGTCCCAATGGTAATGTCATGAAGAGGTTCATTGAAAGAAAGAAAGAGCAGTAATGATTATATGGTGCACATGTATGCACCATTTTTTCCAAACACCCTTTTTTTAATGGCCATTCACTTGGTATATTGGTACAGTCATAAAAAATAAAATAAAAGCAAACTATACATGTACTGTTTCAGCTGAAATCCAAATGTGTATAAGATTGACTTTGTTTTGATCAATAATCAATATCCATCCTTTTCCAAGTTTGATTGTTATGAAAAATATGTCATACAGTTTTATTACTGCCAATTTTAATAAAGGCCTCAATTTACCAAACTTACCCATAGCAACAAACCTCCTGACAAGGGTCTTGGGCAAATGAAATATAGAGTTATGAATACCTTCAATACATTAATAACAGATGTATATAAATACATATTATTAATTTCAGTATATGTAGGAGTAGGACCTATCAATGCAAACAGGTTGGAAGTCCTATAAAGAGTACACATAGAGATTTTTTTTTAATCACTCTTGCTAACATCCTCTCCTTGGAAACATTAGTGTGTTCTTTTTTCAGCAGACAACAATTGAACATGAAAAGAAAATCTATTTAATACATTTTGTTGAGAATCTTTTTATGCCTCCGTTACGAAGTAGCCGGAGGCATTATGTTTTCGGGTTGTCCGTCCGTCCGTCCGTAAGTCCTGTTCTCGTGATCGCGTTATCTGAAGAACCGATGGATGAATTCCTGCCAAACTTTGGTCATGTATGTATCTTGCAGAGCGGATGAACTGATTAGATTTTGGGGTCACGAGGTCAAAGGTCACAGGGCTCATTATGTATGCAAAAACAGCTCGTGATCGCGTTATCTGAAGAACCGATTGATGGATTCCTGCCAAACTTAGGTCATGTATGTATCTTGCAGAGCCGATGAACTGATTAAATTTTGGGGTCATGAGGTCAAGGTCAAAGGTCATGCGGCTCATTATGCATGCAAAAATAGCTTGTGATCGCATTATCATTAGAACAGATTGATGGATTCCTCCCAAACTTAGATCATGTATGTATCTTGCAGAGCCAATGAACTGAGTAGATTCTTGGGTCATGAGGTCAAAGGTCAAAGGTCATGGGCTCATTATGTATGCAAAAATAGCTTGTGAACGCATTCTCATTAGAACTGACAGATGGATTACTATTTAACTCGGGACATCTTGCAGAGCCAATGAACTGAGTAGATGTTAGGGTCATTTGGTCAAAGATCAAAGGGTCATATATGTATATGAGAAATTGCTTGTAATCACGATATTCTGAGAACCTGTTAATGGATTACAATTGAACTTGAATTTGAACAATTTCTTCTGTTTTGGTTTGTAAAATTGCTCTATGACGGAGGCATCATTTCGACTGCGCGCAGTCGAAGTTCCATCTAGTTATGAATACAACTGTAATGAATGGAATTTGCATGAAATGTAAAATTATAGTGAGAAATTTGTAAAGAAAATGTATGCATGTTATAGATGAGTTACTTAACTATACTTAACGCAGGTCAAGACTCTCGAGCTTCATGGTTTCCAGTGTCCCACACCAGCCTCGTGTCATCACCTAGCAGAAGCACTGTGTTCTATGCCAAACCTGACTGACCTGACACTTCGAATTGTTCTCAAGAAGGAGTTCTACTCTACATTGAAAGCAAATGCATCATCCATACAGGTATGTGTGTCCTAATGTAAATATCATGGAGAGGTACGTTGAAAGAAAGAAAGAGCAGTAATGATTATATAGTGCACATGAAATCTATGAATACATTAAATACATTAATAGCAAATATATATTTATGCATGTTTTGTTTTTATACATGTTTTTTTCTTTTTTCCAAACACCTTTTTTTAATGGCTGTTCACTTGGTATATTGGTACAGTCATGAACGATAGAGTAAAAGCAAACTATACATGTACTGATTCAGTTGAAATCAAAGTGTGTATAAGATTGACATTGTTTTGATCAATTATCAATATGATCCAACCTTTTCGAAGTTTGATTGGTATGAAAAATATGTCATATAGTTTTATTACAGCCAATTTTAATAAAGGCTTCAATTTACCAAACTGAACCATAGCAAGAATCTTCCTGACTGGTTCTTGTGCACATGCAATCCAGAGTTATGAAAACCTCAAATACATTGATAACAAATGTATGTTTATGCATACTATTATTTTTAGTATTAGTAGGAGTAGGACCTTTCAATGCAAACAGGTTGGAAGTCCTATAAAGAGTACATATAGAGTTTTTATGCCTCTGTTACGAAGTAGCCGGAGGCTTTGGGTGGTATTCTCGAAAGCGGCCTAAGTTAAATCAGTGGCCTAAACCTGGTTTAAACCATGGACTATCTTTTTTGCTATTCTCGAAGGTGGCCTAAAGATAAGCCAGGCTTAAATACGTCATAGTTCGGCCTAACTTTAGGCGGCTCAGAGGGCAGGTTTAAATACGTCATAGTTCGGCCTAACTTCGCGTGACGTCACTTTTTAGTTAAATCGACTGTCCGCGGAGAGTGAACGGTAAGTTTTGCATTTGAATTTCTATATTTGATAACAATTTACACTCTTTTGTATGGATAAGCGCTCATGAAAGTTACACCAGCTAATAAAGTATTTTTTTTACTTTCATGTTGCTGTACTGGTGATAATCTAAAATGCTTTTAACTGAATAAATTTGGAGGAAACTTGGTAAATGTTCACAGTGTTCGCAGAGCAGTCCCATACGTGCAAATAATTGTCGGTTAACATTTTCGTTTCCTGAGATTGAGCAATTTCTTACCGGGTAATTCTTTTTCTTGGCACTATTGTCCTTTCGTACGCATATACCACCTTAACACCACCTTAAAACTATCATTGCTAGACGTAGAAACTATTTTTATAGTTGATTTTCGAGACGATGTTGCCTAAAAGTGGACTATAGCAGTCTCTTTCGTTCGTTAGCCTCTGATTTGGGTAGTGTCGGCTGTTGTAATTTGGGTTGGAAATAACTATTAAGCTAAATAAATGTAAGTATAGAGACAAACAAAATGGAGCCTGCAGAAACACGTGTGGTTGCTTTGGTAGTTTAATCCAGACTCAATATCCATGTGCTTTTACATGTATAATGTAGTGAACAGAAGACCCTTGCATACACTTGCATTGTGTGTATGCATCTAATATGAATAACAATGAACTGTGCCTTAATAACAGCTGCAGTGCATTTCTAATTGGCATGTTAATTTCAATTGCATGTTAGTTTCAATGAACCTGTTTCTAAACATAACATCAGCTCCTCTCTTTCAGCCGACCCTACCCAAATCAGAGGCTAACAAATGAAAGAGACAGAAATTTCGGTCTGGTATCACCTCTGCCTGAGCTGCAGTGCAGTGCTAGTTGTGGCTGTTGGTGTGATGATTTTCATAACCACCCACCCCCCCCCCCCCCCCAAGAAAAAACTTTTTTAAAAAAAAACAATATTAATAGACCTAGATCTAAATTTCATCAGAGTCTAGTCTAGACAGGTCTAATAGAAATTGAAAGGAAATGGACAGAAGCTTCCTTTTTTTGACATACATTTGCTGATAATGTTACTGTAACAGTAGTTTAGTCTAATAATACTATTAGTTAGTAAACTACAGAGAAAGATAAATTGTAATTTCTTATCAAATATCAACATATTTTTCATCTTGATTTTCTGCTATTTCAGGTTCTTTTCAATTGATGCATGGGGATGAAAAAAGAAGGCCTCTCCCAAGCTATGGTGTCCCGCCTTGTGAAGTCCATCTCAATAGCCATTGCCAGGAGATGGGAGCAATACATCTCAATTCCTTCAACAAGAGAGGCAGTCCTGCAGAGTGCAGACCCAACATGAATGTTATAATTACTGCCATTTCCCTGGCTCCAAGCCAGTTGGCCCAACACCAGTTATTTCCTGAACAGGAAAAATAAATACTCCCATTTTTCTTGGAAAGTCTGCTGGTGAGTAAAGCTGTAATTACGCCTAAATTTTGTAAACTAAATCATGTTTATACAATTTTTATTAAAAGATCTCCTGATTTTATGAATCTGCAGATGTGTCTACAGGTACATTATGAAGTGATTTAAAATTGTTTTGTCTGATGAATGTAGGTGCAATCTACACTCAAACTTTTATTCATTTTACATCGGCACGAGCTAATATTTTCAGCTCAATTGCCATGGCTACCAGTCACTCCTGACAGTGACAGCTTGGTCTAGACTTTTGGGAGGAACTATCTCTGAAAATAAGACACAAATAATCAACAGTTGATTAACTTCTTAAAAATTTGGGTCAGAAGAAAATTCAAACCTACCGCTAACAATTCTGGACCATATAAGACTTAGAGACCTACAGACTGCAGTACAGTACAGTGCAGTAAATTTTCATTTTACTTTTTCCCCTTTCACGAAGCTCATTTTGGGAGATAACATAAACAAAGACAATAGGTGGTCTAATGTTAGATTGAACTAAAATGGAAAAGATGGGCTCTAACGATTAGGGCCTTGTAAAATCTCCATTCCAGGCTGCGTTTACATCTAGGTTAAGCCAACTGTCGGTTGGTTATCTAAGTAAGATGTAGACCTCTAGACTTGATTTTAGGAAAGGGACTAACTTGGCTATAGACTTTAACTACTGTGCAAGCACATTGATGAGATAGTACTGCAAGAATGTGTATGTTTGTTCTTGATTTTAAAAGAGATACCGGTACTCATTCTGTAAATCAATGATTACTAGTAACTGAGTGGGGAGGGGGTGCCTAGTCACTGCCTACATGAAAGGCGCCTTAAATTTTGTTTTTTTAAGTTAGAGTAGATCTTTGATATTTTAATGAGGTCTACCGTAAACCTTTTTATTTTTGTTTCAGGATGATGTTTTTCTTCAGTAAAATAAATGAAGGCAAATTCCCTGATAACTGAGACAAATTCAGAGAGAGGAAGGAGAACTACTGAGCTGCTGAATTTCTGACAGGTAGGCTGTAAGAATAAGTTGTTGTTTGTATGCCCAGGTACTTCAAGGATGGCATTTGTTCATTCACATATTTCCATCAATACTTTCATGTAATTGATTATGCACTCCACTTTTACCACAATGTACATGCAAGACCTTTTTAATGTTTAACAGAAATAGGTTTCAATGTGCTTCCTTTCATTCTTTTCTCTTTTCATTAACAGACATACTTGCAAGGACTATGAAGTTCTACTTAGCCTCTTCAATGAACCAGACTCCATCTGCTGTAACTGTGACTGCATGGGGATCAAAACCTTTGTATTATAATCCTCATAACATGAAGCTATGGTAACAAACAAGCAACCATTGATAAAAAGCTTGATATGTCCTTGTTTGTGTGTGAACCACAAAGCAACCATCACTCATAAGGATGTTTTTATGTACATCAGATGTTCATTGTTTCACTGGAAAAATTGTGATTTTGAATCATTTAAGAAATCATGTTTTATAATGTGTTTATAATATAGTGCAAGTCATGATATAACAGATTCCCTGCAAAAGAAACACGGCTCAAAAGTAGACTATGCTTTGTTTTAAAAAAATGGGAGAAGGTAATGTAACAAATACATAACATTTAATTCTAATAGTTTCAAGTAGCAGATTATGAGGCTATTGGAGCTTAATATTTGATTTTGACCTTCAATTTTATAATCGTATTCATTGTGAATTACAATCTTTTCTGTTTTAAGAAAAATAAATAAATTGAACATAATTGTTGATATGTTATATGTTATTGATTTTAAGTGTGCATACTGTTGGGTTCATTGAATTATGCATGGAAAAAGTCTTGAAATAGAACAGTGAGAGAACAGAGAGCGAGCGAGAGAGAGATAGAGTAAAAGAGAAAGGGAACCAAATGAGAAAGAACAATTTAATGGTGAGAGAAATAAACAATGATGTGAGATAGTGTGTGTGTGAGAGAGAGAGAGAGATGGAGATAGGGAAAAAGAGTTGGGGGGGGGGGGGTACAGTGCCCCCTTTTTCAATTGCCCCTTTTTATATAGGAAAGTTCCCTTTTAACTTTGTAAGAAGTGCCCCCTTTTCCATAGGAAAAGTGCCCCTTCCCCTTTTCACCTCTGATAAGTGCTCCTTTAATTTTGACACGGGGCCCCTTTTCCTTTGACAAGTTTCCATTTTCCTTTGCAGTAAGTGCCCCTTTTCACTTTTGAGAAGTGCCCCTTCACCTCTGATAATTGCCCTATTTAAATCTGAGAGGTGCCCCTATTAACAAAATTATCGGTGCCCCTTTTCTTTCAACAAATGCACATTTCCTTTATTATAAGTGCCTCTTTTTCATTCTCATAAGTGCCCCTTTTAAAATATGTTCAATGCCCCTTTTCAGGTGCGATATGTGACCCTTTTTCACCTCTGATAATTTCCCTTTTAACAATGATACAATTCCAGCAAGTGCCCTTTTTGGTGGTGCTGCCCCCCGCTTTGGAAGTCGCTCCGCCGTCCCTGGACGTCATATTGCTCAAGTTGTCGAGGTGGTGCATCCTCTCCACACTGCGCGCATCCATTGTCTTAGCCTATTGTCTTAGTGCATTGTGACGTCATATTGCTCAAGTTGTCGAGGTGATGCATCCTCTCCACACTGCGCGCATCCATTGTCTTAGTGCATTGTGACGTCACAGCTTCGGTACTGAGCATGTGCAGAAACCGTAACCATGGTGAATAATCCATGGACTAAGTTAGGCCAGGTTTAAACCACGGATCAGTTAGGCCACCTTTCGAGAAATGAAAATGACTTAGGTCAGCGGCCTAAGTTAAGCCTGGCCTAACTAAACCACGGTTTAACTTAGGCCAGGTTTAACTTAGGCCGCTTTCGAGAATACCACCCATTATGTTTTAGGGTTGTCCGTCCGTCCGTACGTCTGT
The DNA here is from genome assembly GCA_035222895.1 of Strongylocentrotus droebachiensis. NCBI lineage: Eukaryota > Metazoa > Echinodermata > Echinoidea > Camarodonta > Strongylocentrotidae > Strongylocentrotus > Strongylocentrotus droebachiensis. The sequence continues at coordinate 149,226 of JAVYIG010004616.1, forward strand.
ACGTTCTCGTGATCGCGTTATCTGAAGAACCGATTGACGTATTCCTGCCAAACTTTGGTCATGTATGTATCTTGCAAAGCCAATGAACTGATTAGATTTTGGGGTCACAAGGTCAAAGGTCACAGGGCTCATTATGTATGCAAAAACGGCTCGCGATCGCGTTTTTTCAAGAACCGATTGATGGATTTCTGCCAAACTTAGGTCATGTGTGTTCCTTGCAGAGCCGATGAACTGATTAGATTTTGGGGTCATGAGGTCAAGGTCAAAGGTCATGCGGTTCATTATGTATTTTTTAATGCTAAATAATCTTTCGCTGAAATTTTATGACTTTTTTCTTTCCAGTCTTGCGCATCTCTTGAAAAAAAGAAGAAAAATCGGACCTACCGTTACAAAGTCAAATGACCTCATGTCTTTGCATGTCAGCCCGAAAATCTCTCATTTTTGTGATTTGAGTACAAAACATATCGAAATCTCATTTTTCCCCAAAAAGAGATAAAACATTGGTTATTTGGTCTTGTTTATAGTTTCGGTGTTTATTTTGGGGTTCAAAATAGTTGAATTATACTTAAAATTAAAATAAAACAACAAAAACAATAAAATACCGATGAACACGTCCCACTGGAAACTGTTAAAAAAAACAATGAAATACATAAGAAATTATCAAAACAAAAGATAACATAAGGAATAACCTAGCTCTTCCAATTTTTTTGTGTTGTATTATTATTCCAAATGGTCTAACAAATATATGTAGTGAAAAAGAATGCTTAAATATAAAAATTGTATGATTTATGGGCAAAAATGTGAATTTTATGACCTTCTTTGCAAAAATTACCATAAATATGCAAATGCAAAAAAAAACGATAAACACGTCCCACTGGAAACTGTTAAAAAAAACAATGAAATACATAAGAAATTATCAAAACAGAAGATAACATAAGGAATAACCTAGCTCTTCCAATTTGTTTGTGTTGTATTATTATTCCAAATGGTCTAACAAATATATGTAGTGAAAAAGAATGCTTAAATATAAATAATGTATGATTTATGGGCAAAAATGTGAATTTTATGACCTTCTTTGCAAAAATCACCATAAATATGCAAATGAGTGAATTTTTCAAAAAATTGAAATTACCATAGTATTCTATACACTTCACTTGACATGTATGCAAATTTTCGCGGCGGTCGGCAGTGAAACGGCCGAGATCTTAGGGGGGAGGAAGGGGGGGGGGGGTCAAATTGACCCCCCCCCCCCCCCCCCAGTAAAAACTTGGTCTGAAATAGCCCAGTTAAAATAGGGTTAAGGAAGCCCTGTAACAAAAATTGAATTTGTACAACAACAAATCAATGTTACGTTAGCTTATTTTGGGGTTCCGGGACGACGTCCCCGCTCCCACACCCTTCAATTGAAATTTTTGCCGGGGGCTCCTTTCCTAATATCGTTCAGTAGGTCCTAAGGAAGCTCTGTACCAAAAATGGCGCTTTTATCCGGCATGTAACGGTAATCGATAAATTTGACTCTAAGCCACCTGACTATAGGACTTCTTGATGCAAACAGGTTGGAAGCCCTACAAAGAATACATAATTCTTATGTTCTCTGTAGTTCTCTGATCCTCTAATATAGTATGAGAAAAAGTATTAAGATTTGTCCAAACAGGTAGTTTTTTATACTTGATTTAAGTATCATAATAAAATAACTACTGCTATAGTGAATACTACTACCAGTACTACTACAGTAAAACTACCACTATGATTAATATTACAGGATTTCATGAAATTGCAGTACGTATTGGATTCATTTATTTTAGAAATTTGGTAAATCTCTTGGGCAAATATTTTCTTACTCTAGCTTTTTTGAATTCTCCATACTTATTTTGTTTATGAGATGTAACTGTAGCTCTTGGATGTATATTCCCCAATAAAAAAGATTATATGCCAGAATGAAATAGATCCACTTACTAAACTGATACAAGGTTTACAAGCAATGTTGCTGTTATATGTTTTACAGGATTGTTTTCCTCAGCTAAGGAAGGGAAACTTCAGACTCAATGGAATTGCTCAAGATGGCCTGAACTCATTTCTTCACACCCTCTCATGTATGCAAAGGTTAGTACAGTAGGCCTACGTGTGATTAAAAAAAAAAATCAGCATGTAGACTTTACATGAGTAGTGCGATACACAAACAATATAAAGAGCCTCTAATTGGAATAGTTAGAAAAGATACAATCCTGATATATTCCACATCAGGGAGCATGCAATGAGGTGATACTGTGTAGCTTAAAACAGTTCAAGATTTCTTGTCTGACAACACAAAATATTCAGTAACAGCTTTATTGAACAAATTCCCTACTGTAAAGTGCTTTCAACCTTGATTTGTAGATTTTTTGTGTCCCTTTTTTGTGTACCGGTGTGTGTGTGTTCTTGATATTTTGTTTACACTGTAGTGTCTTTTTTCTCCTTCATTCACTGACCAAAGTGTTTCTTGAGACTGGTACTTTCAATAATACCAATAGTAGTTGATTTTTTATTTCTCATCTTTCAAACAGATAAATAAAAAAAATGTGTTTCCTTTACAGCTTGTGCAACTCGGATTACTTGAGAAGGACATTACCACCATCAGACCATCCTCAACACCAACCCATGGGTGGCAATACATCAGATGCTGTATGTCAATTGTCTCAGACACACAGAGAAGGTAGCGGTATTCAGAGCAGGCCTTACAAGAGGCAAGCTCCTTCTACTCAGTCAAGAGATCCACAGGATGATCCTGAAATTCCAGAGAAGCAATCAAAAGTCTAATTACTATGGTATCGATAGTAGATTAAGACAGTGTCCCACTGGTAACACCTTATCTTGACTTTGTGTATGTATGATACAGGGCTCCACACTAACTTTAATTTTTGGAAAAGAGGTTGAGATTTAACTTTTTACACTCTGTATGTATGAGTCCTAAGAAAAAATCTTCAAAATTTGGGGATCCGGGCCTAGAGTTTTGGCGGTCCATGTGTTCCGGCTGCGTAATTTTTTTTTCCCACTTGAGTTCCAGACCCCAGTATGAACTCATTTTCATACAGCCAATCAGAGCTCATCTTGTCAATACTGGGGTCCGGAACTCAAGTAGGAAAACAAAATTACGCGTCCCGGCTAGCCTGTTGGTTTTGAGTCCTGGTCTAATTTGGGGGTAAAAAGGAGTTTTATCCGGCAATATTTGCAAGCATTTAAATATTTGTAAAAGACTGTTTTCTTCTTTTTTCACTTTGATGAGTACGTACAGTCCACTATCTGGTGTTAGTTTATTGATTTTACGAGAAAGAGAACATAATATTGTCACAATGTTCTAATACCTGTGAAAGGCCCATGTAGAAAGTGATACAAAAATTGGATATGTGTTGTAAATGTTAACTCAATAGGCCCAAAACAGAGTTGCATCAAGAGCCCATTGTGTACCGTACCTGTTTTATGCAGAAAGGGGTCATGGTGGTAAATGTTTTTGAAAATACTCTAAACAGGGGGTCATTTTTTACCCGGCTATGATCATGCATTATGCATATGTATAGAAGGGACTAGTAGTTATAAGGATAAGAATAATGACTTCTGATAGAGTGCATACCCCCGTTGTGCCATGACACTCCTGGCGCTCAAACAACATCACCTTGGCCCTAGTCGGCGGCCAAATATGTAGCACTTTGGCATGTCGGGTGCCCATTAATACCTGGGTGGAGAGTAGCAAATGTGGATTAATGCCTTGCCAAGGATGTTAGAGCTGGGATTTGAACCCTGAACCCTTGGACTGAGTCTAGTGAGTGAACCAGTATATAAGCTCTTGCTATCATGTCAACTAACCACTCATAATTGAGGATGTAGTTATTTTAATGAAACTATGATTAAATAAAGTCTGAAATGATTTGTTTGATATATCACCAGAAATGACCACAGATAAAGAACTATTACTTTATCTATATTGTCAACTACATGTAACCGCACACAATTGAAGATGTACTTTCTTCACAACATACAAGTGCTGTTTGTTAATTAATGTCTGTCAGACTCATAGTACACAATATCGTCATGATATAAAATTAATGTAGACTATTTCTGTGTTTGCAATTTTTTCTGCTCTGAGCATTCCTGCATTTTGATCGCAGCGCTCTTCCTGAAATCATTTGTTAAATTGAAGCCCATGTTTAATAAAGCTGAAATGAATAACAAATGAGCCAATCATACAACAGACCGCTTTAATATAATGTATGTAGAGAGTATATATGTATTGTAAACTTTAATCATTTTGCATTAGGTAATTTGCATGCAATGTATGAAATACCAACCAACTTTCACAAAGCGAGTACCGTAATGAGTTGAAGAATGTAACATTTCAAATAACTTATCAAAATGTCATTGCACATGTTCAATAAAAATATAATGAAGTAAAAGTTTTTACCAGTGACCCAGATGTTAAGAGCCGTATTTCTTTAGTTATCTTGTCAACGAACTTGATAGAACTCAATTTGATAGTTGAGAACTAGCTTTTTCTGGTAAGGGTGTATGAATATCAGCCTGAGTTATCAGTGTAACAGTTTGTTGGAGATGTATTATTGTTTGTACATTTAGAACTACATCCAGTTCTAGATTTTAAAATCCATCTGAGGAAATATTTTCCAGGATTTTCTTTACAACACTATAGTGTAAATGTAAATATGTGCTATAATGTTAAGATACATGTCTCTTTTGTCAATGTAACATGCCTGAGTTATTAGTGTAATATTTAATATGAAATTGAAATTGATTATAGTTAGTACATGTTTAAACTACAATCACCAGTGACCAGTACTACATAATAAATCCATCCATTTATTCCATCAGTCCAGTGTACATATAAATATTCTGCTATAATTGTATAATACATTTTATTCCATTTGTATTCAGTACTGGATTTCAATAATTGCTATGATACACATTCCAGGCTTTTCTTCGCATCATTATGAATATGATAATGCATTGGTATCATACATGTATATTTCGAACCTGTTTCTTTGCCATTTTGTACTTGCTTTGTAAATGAGAGTAATATTTTAGTAAGTTGGCATTCCTGATTGGATTATAATATATGAACATAGACACTGCTCTTATGAACATTCCGTTACCTTGCCTTTTGATCACCATCCTCTTCTGATTAAGTGATGTCATTTTTATAATCCACTCTGATATGATTTTCATGATAGGCAATTCAAATCGTTCAGATCTGTACGTAACAGTGAGTTTATTCTGAATTATGTCATGCAATATGATGTACGTAACGGGTCTTGATCTATGTATCTTGGATGATCATGAATTACTGAAATAAAGTTTGCAGTGCCTTTTATATTGCAACACTTTGATGTTCAAAGGAGACATAAGGATAGTTCAATGATGTTGTATTTGTATCCTGAAATGGTGCCACGTGACATTCAACATTGTTCTTCAATAAATATTTCATTGAAAGACTGAATACACTGAAAATGGATCAGACGTTTAAACTGAGTAAAATTCTTTAAACAAATAAAGTTTTGTTTCCATTACTAATTTAAGCATGTGTACATTAAATATTACAAATTCAATATTATCTTCATGTTTCTCTTTTTTGTCTAAATTGATATCAAGTATATTTTCAGTAATTCATTAATTCAAATAACAATTTACTGGTGCTAGAAACTTTCTTTTTCAATCGCTTCCATTAATTTTGTCATTAATTGTTATTATGTTTGTTATTATAAGTATTTTTCTCTATTATTATTATCATTATTGTTACTATTATTATTATCATCATTTTAACTGTTATCACCATCGTCATTAGTGATATTTTCATTGACTAAAATTAATTTGTTTGGAGTTGTATACTGTACAGTGTTAAATCGACAAACTGAAACTGATTGTAAACTTCTCCAATACCCCAATGTGAGTGACATGAGAATAAATTGTTATTTCATTGCCATTGTCATTGTAATTCTAGTTCTCTATGGGTACCCTATCAATCAAATACAAATTGGCAACTCTGTGACGTATCATACAAGCTCTCCTTCCATTTGCTTTGTGCATAATATTACATAAAATCACGTTTTTCGTCTTCATTGATGACGGAATATATTTGTTCCTTGCAGTACGTGGTAGTATAAAGAAACATATGCAATAATTATATTTAGGGTGCATGCATAATTCACCCAGCATCTAGACCAAGAGCTAGATAGTTGATTCCTCAGCACTACATCCTGACTTACGGATCCTGCTGAGTGTCGTCGTAGAAGTAGAAGTAATTGACAATTTTCTTGAGGAAAAATGAACATTTCTCATATTTTTAGTACTAACCACTGAGTTGAGCTCGCATGATGCGTCACAGAGTTGCCAATTTGTGTTTCATTGATCACAAATTCAAAAATTAATAACTTCCTTATTTTTAATCGGAATTTGCTCCAACTTCACTGACCTGTTTCTCTCAGTTTTCCGCTTCTATTAAAACCAACTTAATTTCAGGGTGGACTGCCCCTTTAACTGAGACAGAGGATTTTTAAAAATTGATACATATATATATATATATACAGTAGGCTTGCGGGTGCACCATGTGAGAGAGAGGGAGGGTTGAGGAGTCCTGAAAAGGACTCTCTGTAATCTTTCTTGAGGGTGTGTAGTCCTGAAAAGGACTGTTGGTGTAGTCTTGAAAAAGACTGTTGGTTATCATTCTTACCTTATAGTTCTAAGGAGAACTATAGCGCTTGGAGAGGATGAGTGGCGGGAGTGGCTCGACGTTTCGAACTGGTTGACTATCCGTCGTCAGGAGTGTTACATATAGTTGTGATACATATATTGATTCATATAGTTGTGATATAATCAAGTCATTACAGATTTTACGTAGGCCTATGAACATGCATAATTAATGCATTAAGGCATTGACACTATGCATCTATGATAATTCTGAATTTATTATGAACAATCCGCCATAGGGGGAGGGGGCACGGGCCCCCACCCCTGGGTAAAAAAAGAAATTAAAAACACATTTAAAACCTATAGTTGTGCCCCCCAAAAAATTAGTGCTCATTAACTTAACCTCCCCCCCCCCCCTCCCCCCGCTTATTCACCACAAAATATTTTCTCTGGGGGGGGGGGGGGGGATAGTGCTAGGGGTACTTTGCAGCCCAAGAATTGTTAAAGAAAAAAGGGGACTTTTTACCCAGAGATTTTCTTTAAAAAGGTTTTTTTTTTCTATCTCTCTGGATTCATGATAAATTTTAAAAAGGGGGTTGTTTTTCTTTCTCTCTTTATGGACTCCTCGGAAATTAAAAAAGGGGTTTATATAAAATATTTTGAATATCATAGATATGGGGTACATTGAGCAGTTTTCCGGATTTAGGGAGTCCCCATAAAGGCAGCGAAGGGGGGGGGGGGGGGGTCAGAAATGTTGGCAGTCCTGAGAGAGGGGGTGCATCCAAAGGGAGGGAACAAGCATATGCGTACCCTTAATAACACTGAGTTGGGGGGGGGGGGGGGGGAGGGGCTTGCAGGGCCGCAATTTTCTTTTACCTAGCTAGACCAGCCATATCCTATAAATGTGAGC